>JAYMSP010003343.1:0-20138 GCA_036897095.1 Plantago elongata
TGGTCTAAGGAATCGAAAAGCAAGTGGAAGTTCAAAATTTTGAAAAGATTTGCGAGCTCGCCTCTTGATAATGCAGGGTTCACTAATGTTGTATATGTAGACTGACCATGGTAAGGGAGGGGTCTTGCGGCGAGCTTGTAGCATTTGAAGCGACGTATATTTTTAAAACTTCGAAATTTCCCTCCCTTTTTAATGAATGTTATCTCTTGAGTTAATAATTATTTTCGTTTCAACTTGATGAAGGGTTAACCTTTTTTAACAAAATGAGACAAATATTGTAAATGATCACAAAAAAAAGTATAAATATATGAAAATGTTTTTTACAGAAATATACAAGCTAAAGTCATACTCACTCTGGAAATTATACTCTCTACTGCTTTTCTTTTGCATCAATATACGTTCAAATAAAGGTTCATCAATAAAATTCGAAAGTTTATTTATTTGAATATGTTAACCTTTTTATAATCAAAGTCATAATTTAATCTATATTATAATGGATTCAATTTGATTTAAATTATATGCTACAACTTTGATACTTCAAAACAATGTTTTGTGGTAAAATGAACAACTGTAATCTGATTAAGTAAAATTTCAAGGTAAATTTACCTCAACTCCCACATATTGTGGTTGATCATGGTCTATCCTTGATTGGTTGTAATCCATGACTTCTGTTTGTCATAACAGAACCTATATAATTTTATGCATTTTGTTTGTTTATGCATGACCAAGGTTCATTATTGTATGGTGGATAATGATGGTCGGTTTTAAAGTGATGCATTTTGATTTGAAATGTGTCACATAGATCATTAGAAAAGTACATATATGCAAATGGGGCGGCAATTTCAAGATTAACAAATTCTCCATCACATCTATAAATTCCTCTCAACGTTCAATTCAACTATCATTCACTCATAACTAAAGCGAAAATCAATCAATCACTTGTGCTGAGTAACAATGGTTAAAGATGTTGAGGTCGGATCATACGAATACGGAGCCAAGGACTACCAAGATCCGCCACCCGCCCCGCTAATTGATTCGGAAGAGATTGCAAGTTGGTCTTTGTACAGGGCTGTAATTGCAGAGTTCATCGCCACGCTTTTATTTCTTTACATTACAGTGTTGACGGTCATCGGGTACTCGAACCAACATGCTACCGACGAGTGTGGTGGCGTTGGAATCCTCGGCATTGCTTGGGCTTTTGGTGGCATGATTTTCATTCTTGTTTACTGCACTGCTGGAATTTCTGGTACGCACAATTAACCTTATTTTTACGAACGCTCATCATTAAAATCTATTACGTACGAGTTAGACTAACTTGTGTCGTGAATAATTTACGATAGGAGGACACATCAACCCGGCAGTGACATTTGGTCTGTTCCTAGCAAGGAAGGTATCTTTAGTGCGAGCAATATTGTACATTGTGGCTCAATGCTTAGGAGCCATTTGTGGTGTTGGTCTAGTCAAGGCCTTCCAGAGGTCATACTATGTTAGATACAATGGAGGTGCCAATATGCTCAGTGATGGCTATAGCGCGGGCACCGGTTTGGCTGCAGAGATAATTGGCACTTTCGTGCTTGTTTACACTGTCTTCTCCGCCACAGATCCTAAGAGAAACGCCAGAGACTCTCACGTTCCGGTATGCTGATTCGAGCATCTATTTTCCATTTTTCTCCAACTAAAGTCCGAATTGTAAAATTTGACATTTGGAATGGATTTTTAGGTTCTGGCTCCACTTCCAATAGGATTTGCCGTGTTCATGGTTCACTTGGCCACTATCCCGATCACTGGCACTGGGATTAACCCGGCTAGGAGTTTCGGAGCCGCTGTCATCTTCAACCACGAAAAGGCCTGGGATGATCATGTATGTTAGTTTTAGTGTAGAAAAGACAATTAAACTATGAACTTAACACATGGAATCTGTTTGGTCAAGAACTAAAGTTTAGAAAATCGGTTAAAAACAACTAAAGTTTTATTTAATTTGTGGTTTTAATTCTTAACCAATCATTCCCGAACTAATTCATTTTCGTCTGAATGTGGCATTACAGTGGATTTTCTGGGTTGGACCATTCATTGGAGCAGCTATCGCAGCATTCTACCATCAGTACATATTGAGGGCTGGAGCAATTAAAGCTCTCGGATCATTCAAGAGCACAAATTACTGAAAGTAACTTCTTGAGTTCTTGTTGCAAAATGTAAGCTATGGTGTGGCAATAGTCATCATGTCTAGAGCTATGGAGTATGGAGCACTTACCTGCCTTTCTATTGTGGTCGTAATTGTAAATTGATGTTTCTATTTAGAAGTGTGATCTTTATTGCGGGCATTGGCTTTAATTTGTCCATATTGTTTCCCTGAGAAATAAAAATGAGCAATGGAACTTTTGCTATGTTTTTGTCAGGAAATAAGTAATAAACCAAGCACATAAAGTGATTATAATTAAACGACTTAACTGAGTCAATTAAAATGTCGCCCTGACTATTGTTATTTGTTAGATAATGATTCCTTAAAATGTGCATTAACTCCATTCATATTCATGATACGGTAAACATATCTACATGGAAGAAAATGGCGCTTGTGAGTGGGATGTTCACGACTATGATATCTTACGAACAATCAATTTTTTATATTTATTTTCCAACGTTTAATTTTTCTTTTAGAATATCACTATTATAATTGTGCTATTAAAATCGATCAATCATATTACATTAAATCAACTCAAATTATTCGCTAATCAATTATTGATTACATAATCATCTTTCATCAACTCGATCTATTATAACAATAGTATATATTAGAACACGAAATCATTTAAACGGAAATCGAACTCATACCCTCCATGTGTGTGACATTTGCTCACACATTAATTGCTTAATGCGATGGGGCAAGCCCAATGTAAACTGTTGTGGGCTTATTCGTCATGTCGAAGCAGAAGCCCAATACTGCTGCATAACCAACTCCAAGCACAAAACCAAAGTCGAGAATAAAAATTAGCAAACGCACTATCTCATTCTCACTTGATCGCCTTCTTCAACAGTACACAATTCGACCGAGAAATTAAACTTGGGATATATTCAGGTAATGCATATCCTCAATCTTGTACTATCTCTGTATCTCAATATATTCATATATGTAATGTCTGTCCTTTTATACATAAATTAACTGGGAACGGAACCTTCAATTTTACTTAGATTTCATCTGCTATTTTGCTGTGGCTTTTTTGTTTGTTTGGATATGGATTTTGTGTAGTTTTAGATTTTTTTTTGGTTATCTGTGACTCTGTGTACTCAATTTTGTCTTGTTCAAGGATCCAGGGTTTATCACATGTTGGACATCATTATATTATATTAACGCAGAACTCGAAAATTACAACAATGTTATCGGATAATACTCAGTGTCAAAGGTTTTTTTTTTAGAATTTTCTCAAGAATCTATCCTGTCATGTTTTGCATTTTAAAAACTTCTATAGCTAACTTTCTTTTTTTGGTTTTCTAGTTGGATTATTTAGCTACTTTATATTGTCTGGTTAATTTTGCTTTCTATTTCTTGTACTAATTAATGTGTAATTTGTCATGCTTTTCTTTCAAGTACTAATTATTTTGTGTCTTCTCTTGTATGATAATCTCCCCCAGATAACTGAATTACAGATGGAGAAAGAGATACATTCCGAACAATTACTGCCGGAGGATTTGATCATTGAAATCCTCCAGCACTTGCCAGTAAAATCATTGTTGCGGTTCAGGTGCGTTTCAATCACATGGTTCAATTTTATCAAGAGCCCAGCATTTATCAATGGCCATCTTCAGAAACAGAAGACAAAAGATACAATGATGATGCTCATGAGCAGATCAGAAAGATATGAGTCAGTTTCTGGGTACCTAGTTAATTCTGGCCCTCAAGGTGTCTCTTTGATTTTGTCCTTCCACGACATTGATTCCCCACAGCTAGAGAAGTTATGGCCAAATCTAATAGTTCCTGAATTCCCAGACTTAAACAGATCACATTGGTACCAAGAACCCCATATTTTGGGCTCCTGCGATGGTCTACTTTGTGTAGTCCAACTTGGAAGTGCCTACATCTTTAATCCAGCAATGCGGCAATTCAAACTTCTTCCACATTGCCCTTTTATCAAACCAATAATAAGCAACCCCTATGCCAACGGCTATTTTGAATTGGTTTCACCAGATAATTTTGGATTTGGTATCGGCAGTGATGGCAGTTTCAAGGTTATCCAGATACAGAGTATCACTTGGGAATATGGTGTTTCCAGGATCAGAAATACAGTCATTAAGCCTTATATGTATGACTCTACTACTAATTCCTGGACTAAAATAAAGGGACAGAAAACATTATTGACATTTTCGGATTCACGAAGTCCCAAATCTGAACTCTCCTTCAACGGCAGTTGTCATTGGCTTATTGAACCAATATCAGAAAAGCAGATTCCTGATGGCATCCTTTCTTTTGAGGTAATCACTGGGACTTTCAAACGAGTAGAATGTCCTCAGACAATGAAAGAGCGGAATGGAAATAAGTCACTGATGGCCCTTAACGAGTGTCTTGCCATAGTCGGGGTCTCATATCTCGATCCAGATTCCCTTGAGGTTTGGGTGATGAAAGAGTATGGCGTAAAAGAATCCTGGACTAATCAATTTGTAATAGCGCCATACAGTGTTCAACGCCCTTTACTGTTCTGGAAGAATGGTGAGTCGCTGTTGATGGATGTTAATGAAGAAGGTCCATTGTTATCATGTGAATTGCGCAGTGGTGAAACTGATAGCTTCCAATTCCATGGCGACCAAGAAACGTTAAGCGCTGTAATTTACAGGGAGAGCTTAATTAGTGTAACCTAGAATCCTGGATAGGTAAGTCAGTCAGTCCATCAAACCTTAGAAACACCTGGTGTGACAATTATTTTAGAAAAACCTTCATTCATGCATGTCCTATTTTATTACTTGTGCTAACACATTTGTCTTGGTCTTTCTGCTTTTACTTGATGTCAAGATCTTTTAAATACAGTATCACAATGTTGCAGCCAATTCTTCTCAATATTTCCATTCTTAACAATTCTTTTGTGCTAACAATTTTATATCCCTTCTTCTTAAGCAGCCAATTCTTCTCAATATTTCCACTAACACTATGCATAAAGCACATTATTTTCATATATATTTCATCATGGATAAACAAGAAGGAATTTCTACTATGAAAATAAGCAATATTTGTAGACTCAAATATAAACATGAACAAGTATTTTCTATATCTCATTTGCATATAAAACCATCAAACATTTGCATATTGATTGTTGTATGCTACAGCGTAAGGATCGAGGTACTGACAAAATAATTGAAGGAAATCTATGGGATTGGAATTTAGATAATGTTATAAGTTTATGCCAATTTAGTTGATTATCCATACGTCACTTTTTGAAATAAATGTCTGGACCCATCCCTCAAATGGTTTCATTACACCATACCGATAGTAATAAAGTGGAAATCGAAAGAAACTTGTCATTGTCAACAAATAGATAGACTAAAAATCATGCAATTATTATAAATTAATTATTATATTCATCTAACCATATTTAATGTGATATACTTAAACTCAGTGAATGTTTAATATATAATCGGAGTTGAATTATTTGAATTGAAATTGAATTTTTATATATATATTTTTAGATAAAAACGCAACAGAACTGAATTGCATTTCTACACCAAACACACACTCAATACATCAATTTTGTTAAAATATTATATTCTGAGATTGATATTTTTCTAGTGTAGAGTCCTGAAATCGTGCTTAATAAATTTAATTAAACAATAAAAAAAATAAAAATATTGACAATATTTTTAGTAACGATATTTTAAATTCATTAAAAAATAAAACATTAATTACAGACAGTTGTAATTTAATCGAGATGTGGCAATTTTACATAGCAAAACTAAACCAGAAATATATTTCTAATTTTAATAAAACAATGCATATATAATATTATTATCGATTGAAAAGAAAGTTTAAGACATATATAGGAGATGCCTTCTAAAATGCTTGATGTAAAAATAGATCCAATAGTGTGTGTCTTATTGTAACCGACTTCTAAAATAACGAGAGCTAGCATGGAGACAACATGAGGTCCAACAAAATGTTGAACAAATTAAAAAATGGACGATTTTCATCACAGTCGGGACGTTGATTTGAGTAATCTAATCGAATCGTATACACACCTAGAGATTTATAGTTGCGATAAGGTGCATGTTAGTTAGAGTTTGATTCAAACGCACACAATGGATCATCTCGGACAACAATTGAATGGACAAAGGGGTGTTGTTTGTGATGTGGGTGGAAATTAAAATTGAAATAACATTTTTTAATAACTGGTTATTGAATAATTAAAAATAACGCTAAATAAGTTATAAAAGTGAAATAACACTTTAACATGATAATATATAATGTTTATTAATTATTAATTACTAGTGAATAGAGGAGGAATGATAAATAATTTATAAAATTGAAATGAAACAACTAAAATGACATTTTAAAGTTCATATTGTTTAATACAATTCATCCCCCATAATTTCATCCTAATCAATTAATTAATTAAAGAGATAGATTTTTCAGTTTTCACTTCTGGTCTGGTTTACTGGTTACATTTAAAAAGTGGGTTTTTGTCCTAAATCTTGCTTCTTACACTGATCAATTGGTTCCTCTGCTTCAAGATTTTGGTGGGTTTTTGTTTTCTTGAATTCTTGGTGTTTTTTTTGGGTTAAAGTAGTAATCTTTCTGTTGTGTTCTTGTTGATGATGGTAGGAACAGAATTACAGAAGAAGAAGAATGCAGAACCAGATTGTGTGCAGCGGGTGTAGGAACTTTCTCATGCACCCTGCCGGAGCAACCAATGTCTGTTGCGCCGTTTGTAGCGCCGTCACCGCCGTTCCTCCGCCACCTCCTCCTCCAGGTTCAGTTGTCACTGAGAAATGAGAATGGCTCTCTTATTGTTTAAATGGTGTAGATTTTATTGGTTTGAGAAGGAAATTAATTAAACAAAGTGAATTTTCTCTTGTGGATTTTTAGTAGACTGAATTCTGGTGGATTAGTAATGTGCTTTTGTGTGTTTATATGTTTGATCTGCTAATACGTGGTAACTAGGTCGTGATAAGCGAAGATCTGAAAGAGTTCTCGATGCGGTTTTGAGATGTGGTTAATGTGTATGCTGGAATGCAGTATATATTTACTTGTTTCCATTTCTATAGTTAAAGAGAGGATGCTGCAGCAACTAGCCCTAGCCTGCAGTAATGAGCCAATGCCGTCATTCATAGCTGAGCATTCTTGAGTATTTGAATGTTGAGATTACTAGTAGAGTATTTGAATGTTAAGATTACTAGTAGAGTATTACGTTGTAACGTCTTAACGAACAACAAATTGTGAATTGGGATTTAACTATATTTACTTAGTTACTACTTGCTAGCTCGTTTGGTTTGTCTGAGCTCTGATTGAATACATAAACATTAAGATCCAAGTATCGAACGATTGATATTGCTTTGGTGTTGGGTTGCATGGGAGTTGGAGTGCAATTTGAATGCTGCTTGATCATGTAACTCATTCAATTGCGGCTGCATATTAATTGAGTTTCAACTTCAGCCCAGTTAATAAAGAAAAATATTACCTAACTTGGAAAAGGGGAAGTAGATTCGGCAAGCAGGTTATACTGAGGTTCAGATACTTTGGCTGAAGTATGTAAGTACGTTGAGTATACTGACACGTGTACCAACCCGATCCACTTTAATCTTCTGTTCGTTTAACTTACCCCATAGTAAACGGCTGAGCCGCTGAGGGCATCTTTTTAAAACATAATATTTACAAAAAAATTAATTGTCGGTATCATCCAAGTATTCAGCATATCGTTGCTATTTCTGTTCTGCAAACTTCTAGAATATAATGAAGATTACCAGTACACAACACCTTCACATGATGATTTTAAATTACATCGCCATTTCTTGTCTAAGAATGCCAAAATCTAAGTTTAAAAAATTAATATTGATTTACTTGCTATTGACAGATATCCATTCAGTATGTTTCACAATTTATATATTTTTTTTCTTTGATGGCAGGAATGGACATGTCCCAGCTGGTATGTGGAGGGTGCCGTACTTTGTTGGTCCATACTCGTGGTGCGGCCAGTGTGAGATGCTCCTGTTGCCATACAGTCAATCTCACTCCAGGTGATTATCAACGTCGGATATTGTTTCTTAATAATACCTGTAACATGTTACATGCTTAATTCTTAATTTGACAAGTTTAAAGTATTTTTTCTACTAGCTTACAAAATAGACTATCACTATCTTATATTATTCGATTTGTTTGCTTTTCTATTAGCATCAAATCTCGCTCATGTCAACTGTGGGAGTTGTTGCACAACACTAATGTTTCCTCATGGTGCTACATGTGTCAAATGTGCTCTTTGTCAATTTATCACAGATGTCAATGTAAGTGTATAGATATATACCTCATTCATAAGTTTGAGGCACACCATAAAATTCCACGAAGTATCTCGGTATACCTGAAAAATCTCCAAAAGAATTTCACAAATCATTTAGAGATATGATAGATATCAGCGCAAATTTGATGCTCGTTCTATTTATGAACATATGTATCGCTACATCTGACAGGTTGGAAATCCTATGCTACAAATTCCCATGCATAGGCCAAATGAACTCCCTTCTCCAGCAGTAAGTTCCTGCAATGCCACGATATCTCTGAATTTTTTGTTTTAATCTTCTTGCTGTTATAATCCACCACATCTGGTTAACTGCAGGTATTATCTAATTCTCAGGGCCGAACTGTTGTGGTGGAAAACCCCATGTCTGTCAACAGGAATGGACAACTGGTAGTTCTCTTGTTTCTGTTACCTGTACATACTATTACTCCCCCCTCTTTTATTCGAAGACATCATTTATAGTTTTATACAACTCCAAAATTTGTAGGTAAGCAATGTCGTCGTTGGAGTAACAACGGACAGAAATTAACCGCACTATCAGTATTGGCTAAAAGGCTCACACAACTTCACAGTTTGCACTGGACGAGGTCTGCTAAGCAGCAATAATATATCTTATGGCTGCAGATTGCAGTGGTGCCTAGGTATTATTAGATATGCAAGTATAATTTTTATTAGATTCTTATACATACAATGTGCCAGAAACTACCTGTTGCATTGTTTCTAACGATATACTATTATTCATGTCATGGGTAATGGAACCACACCATTATTCGGAGCTTCATATTTAATCAAGTTAACATGCCAATAGGAGTTTATAGCATGCAAAGAGTGATTCAGTGGAGTAAGCATGCTTTCTAATACTGATTGCTGCATGTTAAGAATGTTATAGACTCGTTATATCCGCCTGTAGTCTAGGTTGTGATTCTTCATCTGCAGCTTGTGGAAGTTTTGCAATCTTGTGTATTTGTTTCTTTTAGCATAGAACTGTGAATTATCTGTTTTTTCCTGGCATGGAATTGTCTTATCTGAGTAGATTTCAGTTGCATATTTGTGTCACTGATATCTTAGAAAATTAGTTTCACTATTATATACTACACTAGTATTTAGTTCCTATATACACTATTCACCATGACACATACTCTCAAGTCTATAACTATAAAACACTGGAAGATGAAGAAGAGGAAGTGGCAGGGGGTACATCAGTCGTCTTTTGCCGCTGGGATCGTGACATCCATGCCATCCACCTCTTTCCAACACTGTCTTCTCTATCACTCTCACTTTTGCTCCTTCCAGTAGCATTCCTAGACCTTTTCATCCCTATTCTTTCCGACGTGCTTCTCTCATTTATAGCACCTCCACTACCTTCCATAATCATTTCCAGCCTCAGGAACAAAATATCCTCCACTCCTGAGTTGCTCCACCGCTGTTGTTCTTCTTCCTCCCCTTGATCACCACTGGAGATTATAATCCTATGCTCCAGGCGATGCTTGCTTTTCTCTACCTGCATCTTCCTGGCTTCTCCTGCTGTTTCCTCGCTGTCCAATGACTTACTGCTTGCATTCTCTCTCCTATGCTTAGAATGTGAGGCATCCGATGAGCTTCTAGACAGAGAATCTTGCTCTGGGTTCTCAACGATGATTTCCAAGGAATTCCCCCTGTCAAGGCGGGATGAATGCTGGCGAGAATGCTCGCCATTCGAATCCTTGTGATTGTAGAGCGTTTTATAGCTCTCATGATGCTCAACTAGGAGCACGTCCTTGTGCTCAACCCGGTAACGGCAGAGCGGACACGTGGAGTGTGTGTCCAGCCAGGTGTCAACACATTCCACGTGGAATGCGTGCTTGCACTTTGGTAGGAGCCTCAGGACCTCTTCGGATTCGAATTTGGTCAAACACACGGAACATTCGAGCCCATCCTTTTGGCCTCTTAACGATGCAAAGCGAAACAAGGGTAGGTATTGGATTACTTTCTTATCGACGCCTGAATGTTCTCTTGAAAGCGGTATGGCTCTGGAATGGGTCTGATACCTTGCGTAGGTGGAATGGCAATGCCGAATGTATAAAAGCAATATGACTGTTATCGCGAGGACGATGGTTAGCATCCCCAATATTGTGAATGTCCGGGACTTGAATAGGAAACTACTCGTGTCGTTCATTGGGAGAGGCAGAGGAGAATCTGTCGACTCTGTAGCGTTTCCAGTGATTCCATCTTCTTGGTCGATTTTTGTGGCGAACCGTGTAGCTATGGAAAGCACGATATGATTGTTTAGTATCAAGAAACAGAGAGATAAAACAGAGAGATTGGTGAAAGGCAGGGATTTGGAATTTTTCATACGAGGATGTGGGATGTTTGTAGTGTATGAGATATGAATTTGTTTGAAACATGGAAATAGTTTTTTTCTTTTTTTCCCAGGAAGATTCAATGCAGAAAATGCTAATTGGGATTTGTAGATAAATTGCAAATGAAATGTGTGTATGTTAAATGTTTTTTTTTATGTATATCTAAGATGATTCTTAATGAAGAATATTGTTAATCTGATAGATTTGGAGAATTCTTGTTATCTAGGAGCCAGAATAGCAGTAGCTGAAAACCAAGCATAAATTTAGTGGATGCATAATATCAAGACATATGGTTGGTTCTGTTAAGTTAAATGGATATGTGAACCTCTAACGGTTACTCTATCAATAGAATAAATCTAACATTACCTAGCCGATGCTGATATTCTATGCGTCTTCTGTACTTTCTTCGTCAATAAGAAGTTGTTCACTTTTACCATTTTGGCGTCCTGATATAGTTGTCCACATATTACAAATACGATTGTACGAAGCACATGATATGATGTGCATGTTCAACTTTTAAACGTATTTATGTCATGGGGATGTTTTACCAGACTAATAAGGTATAAGAGGAATGCCCCCAGAGCTGATCCTTTCCCTGAGTAGATATCATCCTACCTTCTATATCGGTGCAACTTCAAGAAGCATCCGAGCATGACCTTTCATCCTTGTGAGCATTATCTTTCATTGGCTACCATTGAAGATACGGAGTTACATAGAAACTCCTAGAGTAGATTTTGTGCTCGGAAATTCTAAAAGATATAGTGATAGTCAACCTACCGAATCATTTAGTCTGTCATACCGGGTCGAAATGGACTAATTCCCTACCTTATGCAGTATTAATAGGTACTAAAGTTTGAAGGCCACATATTTTGGAAAAGTACTTGCGTAGCAATTGGTTTGAAAACATGGTATTTAATGTTCCTATACCATGGTATTTAAAGTAGCCCTTCCAGGCCTCTAACGGTGGTTCTGTATGCGAAAATATGCATGCTTCGTTATTCCAGCGCGTTCTTTATCGGGACAATGGATACTTCACCAATGCGTTTTTGGTGGAATGTTCTAAATTCCACGAGGCCTGATCAGTTTATAACAGATCTCTTTGTTGTGCTGGAGAATATTGTAAGCCAGGCCTCTAACGGTGGTTCATTGAGGAAAGTTGGGTATGGAAGTAGCCCTTCCAGTTCTTCCCAAACAATTTATTCACTGGTGCAGTGTATGCCTGACTTGTCCGCAGATGATTGCTCTTTGTGCCTCACGATCGGTGCCCAAGTATTTCCTCGTGATTTCAATGGAAGGATCGGGGGAAGGGTCCTGCAGCCTAGCTGCAACCTTCGTTACGAAGTCTATAGGTTTTATGATGAGTCAACGATCACAAGGGGTTTAAACTTAGAAATACCTTTACAACTAACACAATGGGGATAAGTGGCTCACACGCTGCCACTGTAGCTGGCCTTAGAGTTGAACGTTGACCCAACTGTATGTTTTTCTTTAGAAAACTACGCATTGAACAATAAATCCAATCTTGACTATTGTCCTTTTGGACTCAAGTCTCTATCTACAGATGTGTGTGGAAACTGGAGACCAGCTGATTCTAGTTGAAATAGAAGTATGTGTTCACACTTCAGGTCCATAAACAAGTGGAACTTGACCTTACTAGCTACAAGTCTACCATAGTTTCTGGAAACATTTTGTTATTGTTAGTCTTGTGGACTTGTCAGCATAATAAATCAATTTAAGCCAAGAAAAGAACCAATATATATTGCACATCTAAAAATCTTACTAATGCTTTAGCTCCTTTCAACATTATCAACTATAGCATTCATCATTATGATCATCATCTATGAAAAAAACAATCTACTGCCTTTGATTTTACTTCTTCTGGCAACCCTCTTAGCCTCTGTTACAGCCCAGCCGCCACCACCACGTATAAGTTGCTTACCCAACGGAAACTACACGAGTAACAGCACATACCAAGCTAATCTTAGGACCCTCTTCTCCAATCTATCCGCAAATGTCGACGGAACCGGCTTCTATAGCGCCTCCGTGGGCCAAAATACCAATAGAGTATACGGGGCTGTCCTATGTAGAGCAGACATTCAGCTCGATAGATGTCGCACTTGTATCCAGAATGCGACAGTAGATATGGTACAAGGATGCCCGAACCAAATGCAGGCTGTTCTGTATGCGGAAATATGCATGCTTCGTTATTCCAACGCGTCCTTTATCGGGACAATGGATACTTCACCAACGCGTTTTTGGAGGAATGGTCAAAATTCCACGAGGCCTGATCAGTTTATGACAGATCTCTTTGTTGTGCTGGAGAATATTGTAAGCCAGGCCTCTAACGGTGGTTCATTGAGGAAAGTTGGGTATGGGAGTAGACGTTCCGTCGGTTTCCAAACTATTTATTCATTGATGCAGTGTACGCCTGACTTGTCCGTGCAAGATTGTTCTTTGTGCCTCACTACGGCTGCCCAAATATTGCCGCGTAATTACAATGGGAGGATCGGGGTAAGGGTCCTGCAGCCTAGCTGCAACCTTCGTTACGAAGTCTATAGATTTTATGATGAGACTAGGCTTCAGGAACTTCTTAGTCCACCCACTCCGTCACCAGTTCCTTCACCAGCACCACCAGCTGCACCACAAGGTAGCTGTACAAATACTCGCTCCGTTTAAAAAACCATTTAGGCTCTCTCATTTTACCATTACAGTTTATATTAGTTCATACTTAAAAGTCGTAGTTGGCGAATAGGTGATCAAAATACGACAACTGTTTTTGAATCTTGCTAGTTTGAAAAGATATGACAGGTATCTGCTCCAATACTGAAGTTGATCTTGATGTTTGCTCTGTATTGTGATTTGTGCAGGAAATGGCAACAATAGTGATAGTAATACAACTCGGACTATGATAATCGTTGTTTCGACTATTGTTGGAACGATCATACTTATTTTGATTGGATTTCTAATATATAGAATGAATCAGAAGAAGAAGCTGTCAAATGAAGAAACAGAATGTAAGTTATCTTGATGGAATTCACAATTTATTAGCACAGTAGCAAACTGGCAATAACTAACAGACTTTTTTTTTTTTTTTTATAAATTTAAGTGGATGACATTAGTGTCATTGAGTCCCTGCAATATGAGTTTTTGGTGATCCAAGCAGCAACAAATGATTTTGCTGAGACAAATAAGTTGGGCGAGGGCGGATTTGGGGCTGTTTACAAGGTAAACACATGATCGTCGTCATACTTTGCATATTTGCATGTTGAAAGGTGAAATATTAGATAATCGTTCTAGCTTTGATCTTTTTGAACTTTTGGTTATGACTTGACACTTAGGGTAAACTTGCAAACGGTCAAGAAATAGCTGTAAAAAGATTATCGATAGGTTCTGCGCAAGGTGACCAGGAGTTCAAAAATGAAGTGATGCTATTGGCAAAGCTTCAACATAGGAATTTGGTTAGACTATTTGGTTTCTCCCTTCAAGGACAAGAGAAACTTCTCATATATGAGTTCGTGCAAAATGCAAGCTTAGACCAGTTGCTCTTTGGTAATCTTTCGTTTCCTTATCACGAGGCGATTTAGTATACTTAGACAAATATTCATGACTGTCTCTCAAATTATTGACGCATCCTTAAACATGGTGACAGACCCAGTTAGGTGCTCACAACTAGATTGGACGATACGATATAAGATCATAGGGGGCATTGCACGTGGTATTCTTTATATGCACGAAGATTCTCGAGTCAGAATCATTCATCGTGATCTTAAAGCAAGCAATGTTCTTTTGGACAGAGAGATGAACCCAAAAATTGCAGATTTCGGCATGGCCAGGCTATTCGTTCAAGATCAAACAGAAGTCAATACCAGCCGCATTGTTGGAACTTAGTATGTTTTTATAATCTTAGCACGGAATTGAACATGACTATATATATATAATATGTTTATAAAAATAGCTAACATTAGTTAAATTTTTCTAATATACTATTTCATGTATCTCTTGCAGTGGTTATATGGCACCTGAATATGCAACAAGAGGACAGTTCTCTGTCAAATCAGATGTTTTCAGCTTTGGGGTGCTACTTCTTGAAATTATAAGTGGTTTGAAGAACAACTGTTCGCAAAATGGAGAGTCAAACGAGGACCTCATTAGTAGTGTAAGAAGCTCACAGATACCATATTAGCATTATTATATATATTGCATTTCATAATTTTGTTAAAATAATTGTATTTAACACAGGCATGGGGCAACTGGCGCATAAGAACAACTGCAAATATTGTAGATCCTGTATTGTGGGTTGGCACAGGAATACCAAGAGACATTTTGAGATGCATCCATATTGGTTTATTGTGTGTACAAGAAAGTGCAGCTCAAAGACCCACAATGGCTACAATTGTCACAATGCTTAATAGCTATTCAATAACTTTACCAGTACCATCTCCTCCTACATTATCATGCGTGCATGGTGGATACAATCCAGAATCTTCGCCACTTCAACAACTCAACTCAAGCGAGGGAAGTTCCAGAATACCAGCTCACAACGGGGGAGATGAATTCGATGACTCAACATCCCAAAATGAAATGTCAATCTCTGAGTTTTATCCACACTGATTTACATGAATACGATATATTACCGATTTGAAGTTTCAACATGTAATGACATTTTTCTTCCTAATGTTTGCATATGGAATTGTACCAAGAATAATAGCTATGTTTGTTCAATCAATTTAACTAAAATTATACAATATAATACATTGTTTATCACATGACTTCAGCATTTTAGATTTCAGTTGAAGATTAAACCCAATAGTATTCTTCAACCCACAAATTAATAAAACCGTGAAACATTTTTAGGAAGTGGAAGTCAGAAAATACATCAGGGAAATGATACTTCAAGATCGTAATTATTAGGCACAATTAGTGGATTGTTAATTAATTGTTATAATAGTGATTACATTTTTCAATCTATTTGTACGAACAAAAATTGGAGTATTGTCCCATAATGAAAAATCATATTTCCACAATAACAATCTCTAACATGGTATCATCCTGATTCCTGGGTAAATTAGCGCTTCTGCCTAGTTTTCATTCCATCGCTAAATTCTTCCATGTCTTTTTCAGCAGCTTCAAACTGCTTCTATACAATTCAACCTTCAATTCCTAATCTGTCATACAAATTTTCATCTGTCCAAGCAACTGTTGAGGCATAGGCTTGTTGAAAGTTTGTCCTCCTATCTTAGATAACTTATTCAATTATTCTGTGTATTCAGTGAGATGATCACAACATCGATGTGTAGATCTTCAGCAACTTTAAATGAAGCTGAAAATAATATGCTCTTTACAACTTAACACTTTGATAGGAGCCTCAGGACCTCTTCGGATTCGAATTTTCAAGCCCATCCTTTTTGGCCTCTCAACAATGCAAAGTGAAATATCGACGCCTGAATGATCTCTTTAGGCGGTATGGTTCTGGAATATGTCTGATGCCTAGCGTAGGTGGTATGGCAATGCCGAATGTATAAAAGCAATATGCCAGTTATTGCAAGGACGATGGTTAGCAGTCCCATTATTGTGAATGTCCGGGACTTGAATAGAAAACTACTCGTCTCGTCCATGGGTAGAATGTATTAGACCACTCACTATGGTGACCGAAATTCGGTTGTGAGGCACTTAGTTGCCGGGCAACTGCATGTCGCGACCGCGGATATAAAATGCTTAATCTACACTAATTCCACCAAACCTTCTCCACCTTCCACCAAACTCAATCCTTGACCTTCCAGCATTGCAAACTTAATTATGGTAGAGGTTTTAAGCTTACTAAAAGCCTATATAGTCCGAAGCAAACTTCAAGGTAGTTGTTTCAGAAATTACCAATAACTTTAATTGTTAAGTGTGGTATCCTCGGTGATCTGAAAACACTGAATGGTATTCAGTGTTCCGGTCACACCAAGTTTCCAGGCCACACTTGCGATATCTAATCTGATTATATATATTGAATATAGTTTATACCTTTCTAGCATGTAATTAGTTCCATAGATGTGTTGAGTATTTTGTGCAGATATTTTAGGACAAGAGATCGAGTAGAATCTTGAAGTGGAAGTCAAGTCGAGACAACAAGAAAAAGTACGACTCTTGATGCCAAGTAGAAGTCTACAAGGAGAAGACTTCCCATATGATCATAACACTATTCCTTCTAGAGTTCGATGTGCAATATACGATGGTGTCACCAACATCTATATATATACGAGCTCCAAGAAGAAGACAAATATCGAGAATACCAAGCTTAAGCTGAAGAGGTTCTGTCAAGTCCAGTTCTCGTATTTGTCATAGTTTGCTAAGCTTTATCTATCTATACTTCATGATAATAGTTAGATTAGTGAAGTTAATTCTTTACGTTGCCTAGTTATTTGCATCTAGAGAGATTCCTGAGAATCGAACTAGACTGGTTCTTTGTATACACTTTTCGTGTACAGTGAATATATTTTGCCTTGAGGCTCGGTGGATTATCGACATAGATAATCTGCTAGAAACTTGTATATGATGTTCTTATTCCGCTGTTCATTCTGTCATAGTTTATTCACAACCGTTTCTAGTTGTGTTAGATTGTTTAGTGTTCTACTAACACTAAAAAACTGATTACTCAGCTTTTCGATGTTGTGTGGACACACATAACAGTTTGTTTGTGTCTTAAAGTGTCAAGTTCCGGTCCAGACACTATTTCAATAATGAATACAATGAAGATCAATCCCCTTAAGTATGTTTAGATGTAAAATAACTGAGTAAACGTAAAGACCTATCTCTATTAATTCACATATCAATCTCCAAGTCACTGAGAAAATTGTTGATAGAAACAACTCAGAATACATTGACATAAGTAACAAGCGTATACAAATAATATATATGAAAATCCTCATTTTATAGCTCTTGGGTGGACGATGAAAGAGGCATAGTGGAAAAAAGAATTCCGTCGGGGACCCGTCAGCAAGTCACTGCTTCCTAATTTCGCAAGTCATGTGGAAGATTTCGTCAGTCCTTTGGACTTGTCTATCATTTTTAATCAATTTAAGCCCAAAAATACGGAACATGCTAATTATATTGTACATCTAAAATCTTCTCTGTTTATCCATTTTTTACCATCACTAAATCAAACTACAGCTCTGTTTGCATTCATCATTATGATCATCTTCTATCAAAAAAACAAACTTTTGATTTTTCTTCTTCTGGCAACACTCTTTGCCTCTGTTACAGCCCAGCAGGGACAACGTATAAATTGCATACCCAACGTAAACACGAGTAACATCACATACCAAGCTAATCTTAGGACCCTCTTATCCAATCTACAAGCAAATGTCGATGGTACCGGCTTCTATAGCGCCTCCGTGGGCCAAAATAGCAACAGAATCAACGGGGCCATCCTATGTAGAGCAGACATTCAGCTTTACAGATGCCACAGTTGTATCCAGAATGCAACTGTTGCAATAGGATGCCAGAACCAAAGGCAGGCCATTCGATATGAGGAAGCTTGCATGCTTCGTTACTCCAACGCATCCTTTATCGGGACAATGGATACTTCATCACCAGAATATTTGGGGAATGAAGAGAAACCCACGAGGACTGAGGAGTTTATGGCAGATCTCCTTGCTTTGCTGCAGAATATTACGACCCAGGCCTCTTATGGTAGTCGACCACCGAGGAAAGTTGGGTATGGAAGTAGCCCTTCCAGTTCCCAAACAATTTATTCACTGGTGCAGTGTACGCCTGACTTGTCCGCAGAAGATTGCTCTTTGTGCCTCACGATCGGTGCCCAAGTATTTCCTCGTGATTTCAATGGAAGGATCGGGGGAAGGGTCCGGCAGCCTAGCTGCAATCTTCGGTACGAAGTCTATAGATTTTATAATGAAACTAGACTTGCGGAGCTTCTTAGTCCACCCACTCCGCCACCAGTTTCTTCACTAGCACTACCATCAGGTACCTGTACAAATACTTGCTCTCCGTCAAAAAAAAAATTTGGTTCTCTCATGCACTCATGTAACAGTGTATATTAGTTCCACAAAATCCGTATCTAGAGATCGTATCTCAGAAGACTTACTCTATTAGTTCATAGTTTAAGTTGTAGTTGGTGAATAGGTCAGAAGACAACCTTTTTTTTTTGGGCCGGAGGAATATACAATCATCTCTCTCTCTTTTTTTGTTCTTCTGCATCTTGCTACCATGGAAACATATGACAGGCATCGCAAAAGTGAAGTTGATCCTGATTTTTGTTGTATTGTGCATGCAGGAATTAGTAATAAAACTCGGACTATCAAAATTGTTGTTTTGACTATTGTTGGGACACTCATACTTATTTTGATTGGATTTTTAATATGGAGAATGAATCAGAAGAAGCTGTCAAATGAAGCAACTGAAAGTAAGCTATACTGATGAAATTCACAATTTATTTTCTTATGTAGCATAGTGGAAATAACTAACAGACTTGTCTTCTTTTTTTTTTTTATTCAAGTGGATCACATCAGTGTCATTGAGTCCCTGCAATATGAGTTTTTGGTGATCCAAGCAGCAACGAATGATTTCTCTGAGGCTAATAAGTTGGGCGAGGGTGGATTTGGGGCGGTTTACAAGGTAAACATATGATCGTCATACTTTGCATATATGTGCCCACACAAATGATATAGTTTATTCAATTCAAATTCTATCTCGAACAGTCAAAGATCTATCTTTCATTTGTTTTAGTTTTTGTTTATGACTTACATTTAGGGGAGACTTGCAAACGGCCAAGAAATAGCTGTAAAACGATTATCGAAAGGTTCTGCGCAAGGTGATCAGGAGTTCAAAAATGAAGTGGTGTTATTGGCTAAGCTTCAACATAGGAATTTAGTCAGACTATTTGGTTTCTCCCTTCAAGGACGAGAGAAACTCCTCATCTATGAATTCATGCAAAATGGAAGCTTAAACCAGCTGTTGTTTGGTAATCTTTTGTTTACTTATCACAAGGCTATTTAGTATACATAGACAAATATTCATGACTATCTCTCAAATTGATCTTGTTCCATATTGATGTATCAGACTCAGTTAGGTGCTCACAGCTGGATTGGACGATACGCTATAAGATCATAGGGGGCATATTACGTGGAATTCTTTATATGCATGAAGATTCTAGAGTTAGAATCATTCATCGTGATCTCAAAGCTAGCAATGTGCTTTTAGACGGAGAGATGAACCCAAAAATTGCAGATTTTGGCATGGCAAGATTATTCGTTCAAGATCAAACAGAATTTACCAGCCGAATTGTTGGAACTTAGTATGTTTTCATAGT
>JAYMSP010003344.1:0-20135 GCA_036897095.1 Plantago elongata
TCTCTCTCTCTATATATATATATATATATATATATATGTATATATATATATATATGTATATATATTAAAAGTGGGAGGAATCTTGAAAAAAGAGCTATGCCACATGGGGAAAGATTTGAGGTGGAAATTAGCAACCATTTTTCCTTTGCCTTTGAGCTTTGAAGAAGATGGAATGTTTTCTGGAAATGCATCCTCATCATCATGCTTGTCTTCAATCTCCAGTGCATCAATCCGAACATCTATAACTTCAATATCAAGGAGTTCCCTTTCCTTGTGATTCTCAGCATCGAACTTTAGTACTCTAGCTTGTTTTTCTTCTATTTGAGCCTCCTGCTCGATTTAAATTCTTTGCTCATCCTTCAACAAACTCTGAAGTTTTGCAACTCTAGCTTCAATATCAATAATTTCTTGCTTCTGTAAAGCATCATGCTCAGCCTGTTTCAGTGAGTCTTGTTGTTGAGGAGAAGGATGTGTGGATTTAGGAGATGATGGTGGAGATTTCTGAGAAGTTGTCTCAAATAGCTTTTCAGCATG
This sequence comes from Plantago elongata, assembly GCA_036897095.1. Taxonomy (NCBI): domain Eukaryota; kingdom Viridiplantae; phylum Streptophyta; class Magnoliopsida; order Lamiales; family Plantaginaceae; genus Plantago; species Plantago elongata. The sequence continues at coordinate 535 of JAYMSP010003344.1, forward strand.
TGAGGTCTTGTTGCCTTGAGCAACTCCACCTATCCTTAGTTCGGGACCATCATCATCCTTGTGATGATTTGATGGAAGTTCTTGAAAGTCATTCTTATTTGTTTCCTCCTTGGCCTCAGAAACCAAATCAATCACATTTGGAAGACTGTCCAATTGCACGTTTACTCTGCTTGTTCAGAAGGATAAACACTTAGAGATTTGGACAATGCAGGCTTTAAAGCCATATGCATTCTGGTTATATCATCATATCATCATCAACTTCAAGAATTTCAACTAGTTTGTGTACTACTTCTTTGCAAAAGTCTTCACGCATCAGAGTTGCAATGAGATACTGCTCTGTCGGAAACATAGCGTGGACATAGTTCTCCAGATCCAAGGTCCTTCCTCTCCTAACCTTGTGATCAATCACTCTGGAAAGTTCATAAAGATCTGATCGTCGAAGATCTTGCCAGGTCTTGAAAAACTTGAGATGTTTATCGAAAGTGTGAGTCTTGAAGAACTTAAGTAACCCTTCTATAGAAGGTACATGGGCTACTTGTACACTGGTTTGAGCCTAAAAGAGAGAGGTTTGATGATAAATCATAACTTAAGTAGATGTCTGAGTAATAAAGGGGTTTAGTTTATGAATTACCTGAGTAGAAACATCAAGCTCAAAAAGGTCAACCACTGGAATGGGTGCCTCATATACTACATTGTGAGGTGGAGACTTGGAAGTCTGGTCCTCATCAACCTTTCTTTACGCTTGAACCTAAGGACAAAAATAAACACCAAAAAGCTTTAATCATTTAAATACTTGATGTTTTCTGAATTTCAACTTACCTCTAGAACAGGAGGTTCAAATACATATTTTTTAGAAACATGTTCAAATACAATGTTGCCTTGGGGGCTCCATCAACATCCATCGGTGTTGGGGTGGTTGCAATTTCATCCCCATGCACTTCTACTTCTTAATGAACCTGAGAGTAGAATGTAAGTGTGATTAAGAAAAGATTGGTTATAAAGATAACCTTTGTTGAAGAGTGTTTGTTGCTGAATTTGACAAACCTTCGAAGTAGAAGACTCAGCAACATTGTCTTCAGAAACCTTGTGGGTTTCTGGGTTATCTTCTTGAACAAGGGATGTTTTCACCACTATATTTTCTTATAAGTTTGAGCCTATCATAGACATATATCAAGTTAGTTCAGCTCAATATTATACAAGTATAAGAAAGAATACTCTCTTTTAGAAACTAAGTGTTCATTTAGAACAGGCTCAATTTCTTCAAGTGTTGAGGGCTTAGGTGCCTCAATCTCGTTCTGAGGTGAGCTTTGTAGCTTCCTCTGTAGCTTGTGTCCCCAATGTGGCATGTAACAAAGAAGGTATGTAAGTAACAAGTTTAACATAAATAAAATCTAACAAGTTAGAGATAAACCACTCTGCTACCTGAAGTACTTCATACAGATTGGCCTATGGTCCTTGTGTAGATCATTTTTGTTGATCTTGTTCATCTTGGACCACTTCTCTGTTAGACGTTTGTGTCACTTCAGAGCTATCTTCCTCTGCTTGATCTTTTGAGTGCCAGCCTTAGTTTGATCCCTTACATGGAGTTGGGGAACCTGCTCACTTGCAGGATTTTTCTTCAACATTCTGAATTGTTGATTTGTCCAACTGCATTGCTTCAGTAGACTTAGATGAAATGGAAACATTTCCATCCTAGTCTTGCAGTTTTGTAGTGTGGAGGCAATGTCTGCATCCTCCATCACTAAATCCTTGTTCAATAAGCTTGAGGGGAGTTAAGTACAAAAGTTGTTCCAGCTTCTTGTGTACTTGTTGCTTGTTCAACAACTAGTGTGATTGGTTCTTTCTCAGATTCCTTGGCTCTTTTTGTATCCTATGATCCATATATCTTATTTGTATCCTTGATTGCTTTAGATTTTTGATATATCTGAATATGTACCAAATCATCATTAGAATCACATGCGGTACGAACTGAGTTGTCCATTATTTTGGCAGTTTTCGTGGAGGGAGAGAGGGAGGGAGAGAGGGAGAGAGAGAGAGAGAGTCCATTGTTTTCATTGATGATGTTCTCATCCTTTAAAGTACTCTCTATTCTTGGTTAAGTGGTAGGGGCGGTCTGTGTGAAACTGACGGTTTGCACCTCGTCGTCGTTCACATATATCCGTGGTTGAATACCCTCAGCAGGAGTATCTGGGGTCTTGCTTGGAGATTTTGTTGGTCTAGATACCAACAAAGGAAAAAGACTATGGGGGTGGGGGGTGAATAGTCTTTTATGATTTTTGTCGATAAACACAATTTCTCAGATACTTGTGAAGGTATCTGATACTTAATTTTAGAGAGCGGAAGACTTTAATAGATAAGTGCTTGTGCTTAACAATAATGTATGTGCAAATACTCAGAATGATGAAAAAAATGGGAGTAAATAAATAACACAACAATTATAGTGGTATCCGGATGTGGCGTAAGCCTTACAAATATCCTATCTCTTGATTTCTAGTCACTTGGTTCCCAACCAAATGTTCCCTAGCTCCTAGAGCTAAGTATTTCATGTAGTCAATAAACTTGGAGCTATTCCTTGGCTTCCAAAACCAAGTACTTCTTGTACTTCATACCTGTGTTGGTGTTGGTTATGATATTTGTCATGTAAGCTTCTTTTATAACTTTTCAGTTATATTCAGATAACTTGAAGAATCAAGTCTACTTAATATACTTATGCGCTATATGGTAGCTTGCTCTTTACTGATCCAAGTCTTATGAGACTTCTTCAAGACAATGAATCTCAAAAAGTTATCCTAGATTCAACTTTTCACAAATAACAATACTTGTTAAAGAATCAGAACACTTTCTCAGAACTTGTAAGCTACGTAGGAATTCAAGAATCTTGGTCGAAACAGAAAGCTATAATACCAGTAGTGTAAGTTGTATGCTTGAGAGATTGCTTCAGATAGTAGATGAATGTTCAAGTATGCAAACGTGTGTGTTTCTCAGCATTCTAAGTGGTGATATTTATAGATGAATTTGAATACGTTTGAATAGTAACCGTTAGGCACACTTCAAATTCAATCGGTTCATATCTGATAATTAGTAAAACAATGTTTTGTTATCTTTTCAGAGAGTTGTACTCTAGTTAGGATATTTTTGTCCGTGTAATAAATGCAGTGTACTATTTTTTGTCCTTTCTCCAAGGTTATATAGTATGGTGTTTTGGTGTGGTTACAAATGGCTGATCAACCCCTTAGATGGTATCAAAAACTTGTGTAGATTTGGCAGAACATTAAAGGGAGGAGCCCTGAGCTAAAGTTTTAAAGATGACTACTAATTAGGCTGTCTATTTTGTATGTCAAATGTGTAAATAGGTTGTGTTTGATGGGATAATAAATTTTTGTTCCAAGACGTAACACAAAATTATGAGATCACTTGTGGCTAGATGTTGTGTGTTAAAACAAAGTTGTTTGAGTGTGTTAAATACTTAGATAGGTCGTAGGCTGGGGAAGATATTGTTCTAGATCTTTGTATATTTCCGATACCCTGGATCTCTGGATTGACTTTGTACTTATCTGTTTTGGAATGAAATTTATGCGGTTCAGAGAAATAAAAGACCTACAAATATACGGTAAAACATGACATGACGAACCTTTAAAGTATGGTCTCATCAAACTCTTGCTTGTCTCCTAGCAATAGTCTCTCTAAAAATACTAGAAAATAAATAAATTAGAGGTTACAATAGAATGTCTAGCTCCCAAGACAAACAACTAAAATTAAAAATTTCATTTTCCGAGTAAATGTAACTCAAGTTTAACCCGACATTCCCTCAGAATTGGATTATACATAATTATCTCCCTGTGACCAACATTGATAATCACTAAAGCAATAAAAGTATGACAATGATTTTCGTCACAACAGTTCCACATATCTCTCATGCTCAGTACTGAATCAGAAAAGTTGGAAGAGACTTTGACGTATGCACGCAACATTTTCAAATTTACAAGCCAATAAATTGTTCTCTCGTTTAAAAAAAATAAAAATTCTAAAGTGATATTTTGCATTTATGACTCATACACTTTACTAGCTTGTTGGCCACATTGGATAGTCTCAGATTTTTGGTAGCTTCTGTTTTAACAATATTTTGCAATTTGTGTTAGGTTTACATTTCATTAGTCCTCACAAACATACGGACACTGCCCAACGCGCTTATTTTTAGAAATGTTTGGCATGTGTTTGTTTACAAACCATTAACCTTCACAAATATACTCAATAGTTCCATAGTGAACACAAGTACCACAAGACTGTCCTGAGACTTCATGTATCAATTAATTAAGGACTTTTACTAAACCCGCCCCTCATGTTTAGCCTCATCTTAAATTGGTGCATGTTGTATGAACAATTACGAAAGATTCCTAGCAATGAACTATTTTTTGAAACTAATTACATAAACATCCAAAAGTCAATGCTGGAGACACACGCCTATGTTGATTTTGCATGCCATGTCATCATTTCATTTTCTGTTTAATTAATTGTTTCAGGGTTTATTTGTAATTGACATTGTAAACTTATTACACATTTGTTGATCAATATTCTCATTTACCTAATTGACCTCGATGTTCTATCATTTACCAAATTAACCCAAACAAATTAATAACCAAATCCAGAATAATTTATTTTTGAAAAACTAACCCAATACTATTGCAATACATTCCCTACATAATTTTTTCCGCAAATTAACACAAATAATATTGTAACACACTCGTCCAAAAATAGTTAACTAGCAAAACAAGTTCAAAACTTTTTTTTTTGGAAACAACTAAAAATATATTAAGAACCAAACGATGAGTTACAACAGAGCATAAGATATGCTCACAGGACATAATACAACTCGTGGGGACAAAAACATCAGCAACCATCAAAACCATGTCTTGAACCAGAGTACAACATAATAAACCAAAAAATTCACGCTCAATATTACTCTCCAAAGACAATCTCTACTATAAATTGAATTTGAAATACAATTAAAACTCCAAAACCATGCCAAATTATCAAGGATCAAAAACTTTTGAAATGGGTCTTTCAATGGACACTCAATTTCTTGTTTTCAATATTTATATGGAGTGTTCTTGTGGAGATGATGTTGGTTGGTCGGGATTTACAAACGTGGTTGTTGGCCGGATGAGGAGGTAGTATCGTGGAAGAATCAATTTTATTTTACTCTTTTTCTTTCTCTTTCTCTTTCTCCTAAATCCCAAATAATGCCACATCACTAGACACCTAAGCAATATATTCCAAATTTGCATTTTGAGTCATTTGTAATACTTCAAATAGTATGTGTACTTATCTGTAATCGAACTAAATAATAAAGGGTGTTTATGAAAATGACGGATTAATTATTTTATCGGGGGAAGTGGGGAACATCTCTTACCAAACGGAAACCTCCTCCCAACAAGTTCGTGAGAGATGACATGGGATCAGTTCGAGAGTATTTGTTTGACTAAACGTGAGGAAGAAAATAACAAATACAGAGTAGGCCTAAATAAACTCTTTGGTCTGCTACTGGAAGTGAAGTGTGCGGGTCCGATCTCCACTCGTATGGCGGCCTCTGTCATCAGAATGGTCTTGGCGCTTCTTGTTTTTGTCACCGTCGGAGTTATCATCGGTATCATCTTCACTACTCTGTAAATTTTGATCAATTTACAAACTCAATTTTATACTTCGGATTTATTTTCGATTACTGTGTGTGTGTCTGTAATCTCTATTCAATCAGTACTGTAGCAAAAGCGAATGCTGAATTAGGAACTCAACCTTTTTTATTTCCTACTTTTCGAGTTTCAATTACGGTAGCATTTGCAGGTTTTACCAATCATATGGTTCTCATTGTTCAGGAGGTTTTATTCAGCTGGCAATTATTTGGAGGTTCGAAGATCCATATGGATATGGTATGTACGTGTGTTTCTAAATCAATTTCACTTCTCTTATAACTTACCAATGTGTTGTAACTTTGGTTCTAATCGATTTATACAGCACAATGGCTTTTCTAAAATGAAAAAACATTAATGTTGAGAGAACATATACGTTTTGATTAGTACCATTGAAGATTTTATTGATAACCTAGGTCTTTTATCTAGAGACTGCTCGTTATTACATGCTTTGTTCAGAAGATATCCGTGATATTAAGGCCACATTAACAAGATGAATTCGTATTTTAGAGTGCAGGGACTGAGTTCTGTAGTCCATGCTAAATGTTTGCAGGACAGCATGTTTAAGAGGATTCAGAACATGCTTTAAGCAACTAGAGATATTAGAGGTTAGAGCATCTAGGACCAGGACGGAGATTCACTAATTTCGTCATCGTTAACCGTTTGTCATCATGAAGATCGGTGTACAACCTATACCCTCTTATTGAGGGTGATCTGAAACTCAAGGGGTTTATGACTAATTTGAGCCGTTCAGCATTCTCCTAACTTCCTATATTATTCAACTAGCTACTGGTCCTTTCCCAAACGCTAAATAAACTGAACTAATACCTCTGTAGCTAAGATTCTTTCTTACCTCATCATTTTAATGCTCTCTGCTGGACTAGAAGAAGGCATGATTAGTCCAACGAAACAGGTTCTGATTTACACATCCTTCACCATAGAACAAATGTGCGGCATAGAAATTGGCACTAGTTTGAAAGGAAAATCTTTCCTCGTATACAAGAGATGAAGATTGCATCTGTTTCCCCTCACGAGATCTTGAAGACGAGAGAGTACAGATGGTTCTGCAACTCAATCCACTAGGTTCCCAGCTCCGATTTGGACACCTTCAAACGTATCACTTTTTCGCCCTGTAATCGATTCTTTCAATATTCACTTTGACATTTAGACCGATATTAAAACCAACAGTCAGTTTTAGATAACGACAAATGGTAGTTCAAATCCCCTGACAGACCCCTTTCGGATTTACACATACAAGATATATACTTGTTCTGCTGCTTGCAATGTTTACTTGATACACACTATCTTGCTGTGAAGATTGCAGCACATTTAATTCAATATGGTGAGATAAAGAGTTTCTCATGTGGAGTTGCTTTACATTTTGTATCATAGTTAGGTGAAGGCTTCGATTTTAACATTTTGCTGCAAGGTCTTGACGTCTTCTTGTCAAGTTGCGGCTTTCTGTGTATATCGGTATCGTTGTATTAATAAGAGCAAGAACAGCTATCTCAAAACAGTTAATTTTATCTACAATTCTACTTAATTAATGGTCTCTCCCATGAATGTACTTTAAGCTATCTCTGCTACATAGTTTTTGCTCAAAATTTTAAAAAATGGCAAAAAATGTAAATAAAAACTAATCTTTAAAGACCAATGGAAAAGCACAATGTCAATTTAAATATAGTGCTACTCTATGGCATCTTGCTTTTTGTTGGAATCCTATGATCTCCAAGTATTCAAGATGCTGTGGTTGCCTTTCTGGTAGAACTCAGATTACTCACTAGATTTGGTTCGGAGAGTCTGGACTTGTCAACTGTATATGAAACATATGTATATGTTTCCTTTTGTGGTTGATGACTTCAATGTCAGAAGTCACCAAAAGTATCATCCAAATCCTTTCTTTGTCAGCAGTTTTTATCATGTGTTCGTTTATAATTATTTTTCTTTCTTTTTGTTTGTACCATGGGATTCCACATTCATACTTGTTTGTCAATCTGTTTTGGGCATCAATCTAATATCTATATTACAGTAATGTTCACTTCGTTTATTTCAATCATATGTACTGCATACTTGGGCAATGGATGGAGTAACCTTTTTGGGAAAAATTTGGCATGTAGGGAGTGTGGCCTCGTTGGCAAAAGCTCAAAGACTAAATTTAGTCAGCAGTCTTCAAGTAACTAGAGGTTTGTATTGTTCATAGCAGACAAGCAATTCATATCTGTGCTACACTCTCATTATATCTGTTTCTTCCTGTGTTACCTAGCATCCTCAAATCTTTTTCTCTTTTACCAGGCAGTTCTTATTGGGATGACAAAGAAGCAATGGCTCTACGAATTGGATATGTATGTTCCATTATTTTTTCTAATCTGTTTGACAAGTGGCCTTCCAGTTTTTTTTTTTGTTTTTTGTTTTCTTCCTTGTACTTTGCCAAAAGATCTTAGATGTTATTGGTGATCCTAGAGTACTGATAGATATTGCTTTTAACTAAATATTCCTCCTATATCAGAACTGCAATTGTCTTTCTTAATCTGTTGGGTATGTGCCTAAATTGCTCTGGCTGGCTAGGCATTCGTTTGGCACTCCTGGTGTGGTTTGTTGAAAACTTTTACCAAGTCTTAACACAGTTTGTGTTAATCTAATTTCAGAAAATGTGAGGGAAAAACTTTTGGCAGAGGATTAGATACTTCTCTCGGTATTGAATATTGATATTTGATATTAAGCATTGGAATATGTCACAATCGCATCTTAAACCATAAGATTCAAAGGAAATAGTTATATGACGGGAGTACTTCATTTAAGATTTTAGTAGTAATTTAGTTCTTCCTCCGTCCCATCCCAAGTTTCCCATTTGGATTTTTGGTCAACAGAATATGGAAAAGTGGAAGAATGAATATTATTTAAATGAAAAAATATTTAAAATATGAGTAAAAATTGATAGTGGGTTGACAAAGTGGGAAATTGAGTTATCTAAATGAAGTAAGAATAAAGAATGAATAATAAAAGAGTTAAGTGGGTAGGTAAAGCTGTAAATATTAATATATTGTGAGGGTATTAGCAAAGTGGGATATAATAGAGTTCAATTGCCAAAAATAGTGATGGAAGCTTTGTGTGGTACGGCAAAAATGGCAAAATGAAAAACATATCATGATACAGAGAGACCACGCCTCTGAGAAACTCCCTATGTTTACTTGACAAACATTTCAGTTGAACAGGACTCTCGAGGCATGCCAGTAGCTAATAGTCTTACTCATCAACCTTTCTGCTTCACAAAGTAGACACCACAGAGAATATCTTCGTGCAACTCACTGTGTTTGCACAACAGTTCACTTTCCTTTTACTTTAGTTACAATTATTATAGTCAGGGTAATATTTTTTGCAGTTCTGTTCACTTCATATGACCATCAATCTCAGTACAAATGGATTTATACTGAGAGATACTTTGTTAATCACGTTATTGCATCCCTGCGATGCAGGTAAAACCTGAAATAATCAGCTGGGCACCACGGATTGTGTTATTTCACAACTTCTTAAGTCCTGAGGTATGTTGATATCATTTTATTATTCCTTCTAATTTTTTGCCTGAATAAACCTTGTACCTGCAAATCTGTCCCCAAGCTTTGTTCTTTGAATATGCTTACATGGTGTATATATGGCTAAATGCACCTACAGAATCTAAAAGCGATACCAGTAGGGCTTAAGGTGTTTATTAGATCTCTGTACGTTTGCCCGTGAATTAGGTTTATTGTATACCGTATTTCTCCTTTCCTTCGTCAGAGAACGCTTTCTCAAGAATGCATAGTCATGGTGTTTTTATAGTTAGTGATTCTATAGGAGAACTCTAAGATCAGGCAGAAGTTTCAAGATCATTCCTGGAGAGAATTGACCAACTCTTAATTGAAAATTAGATTAGCATCTTAGATTTACCACCTTTACCTCTCTCATCCATTGTCTATACACCCAGTTATTTGCAATACAGTTTGTATTTTCATTGTCCTCTCTCATCTACAGCCAATTAATCGATGTAAACAATGTCTCTCACACTTTTTATTAAATACTTACTATCTGAAATTCTGGAATAACTGCAGCATATTTCTTCTAAAACAAAGGATTGTGTAGGGAACATGAATAACATTAATCTATTTTTCTTCCCAGGAATGTGATTATCTGAGAGAGATTGCCAGACCTCGTCTTAAGGTTTCTACTGTTGTGGATGCAAGAACTGGAAAGGTGAGTAGGTTATGCAAGTAATGATATTCCAATTGTATTCTTATGTGTTCCTTGATGTTGTTCAGATATTCTTTTATTTATTTATTTTTTGAAACGGCAAAGGGGTGACTCGAACCCTGACCTATTACTTGGATGTGAAGCGTCTTACCAACTGAGTTGCGCTTCGTTGTTATTCTTTAATTGTCTTAATATCTTGATCTGTTGCATGTATCATAGTTTTCACTTTAAGTAGCTTAAATTTTGAAATGCTATTGAATTGGAGAACTAGTATATTGCATTTGTAATCTTCTGTTCTTTAATGTCAGGGCGTCAAGAGTGAAGTCAGAACAAGTTCTGGGATGTTTCTGAGTACTGCAGAGAGGAAATATCCTATGATAGAGGTTTTTGAACTACTCACTCCGGTCCAATAATAACTTCCTAGGGTTTACTTTCTCTTCAAATAAGAAAAAATAATAGAATAATAATTTGTGTGGGGTATTATGTTGGTAAAGTTATAAGTGAATGATAAAATAAGAGAGAGATTGAATAAAATGATGATGAAGTATGAAATAGATATAATAAAAAATTAGTTAGTGGGATAAATTTATGGGTTAGGAAGTTTGTAACAAAACGCCAAAAAAGGAAAGCTAGGAAGTTTTTAAAAGATCAGAGGGAGGAATACTTTGGACCAATTGTATTTGTTGAGACTTATAATTCTCTGTAAATACCATGTTTACAAATACATGTTCACACTTTAGATGTTCAACAAATCAGGCTATTGAGAAACGGATTTCTGTATACTCTCAAGTCCCAGTTGAAAATGGGGAGCTTATACAAGTGTTAAGGTGAGCTCCATTGTAAATTATGTTTTATTTGTCCTTCTGCAGTGATTATTGTTAGGTTTTAATACCAAGGCTAACATCAGCAGACACACAGGTATGAGAAAGATCAGTATTACAAGCCCCACCATGACTACTTCTCAGACACAGTACGTTCATTCTTGACCTTTGTAGTCTGTTTCTATCCAATTTTATCTCACTTTCAGCAGTGAAGAATGCTTCTTCTTACAGTTTAATTTGAAACGTGGAGGTCAACGAGTGGCAACTATGCTCATGTATCTGAGTGATAATGTGGAGGGTGGAGAAACATACTTCCCACAGGTGAGAAATTCGAAGCTGCAAATATGTTTTTTGAAGGACCAAATTTTCTTGATTTGGATATCTTGTTTCACTTAAGTAGTTTCCGCGTCCGGCAGATAATTTACCTCTGGTTATTAGCTACTATTAATATATTTCTAGAGGCTAAACTGCTTTTATTTTTTTGCCACTTTTGAAGGAACTTTTGCCTAATCGTATATCTTGGATTTAGTACTAACTGTGACTTTTTCAGGCTGGAGCTGGGGAGTGCAGCTGTGGAGGAAAAATGGTCCCAGGAGTGTGTGTAAAACCGCTCAAAGGAGATGCTGTACTTTTCTGGAGCATGGTCTCTTTCTTCCCTACGAATATTTTCTCCATTATCATATGACATAATATGATGCAGTTATTATATGAGAAGCGCAAAGGGCTACCTAGCTAACACCACCCAATACATTATGACATATCATGCAGCACATAATCTATTCCATTTTCATTGCAAGAAGCATGGCAGAGGAACCGTATATATGTTATTGACTTCTTATTTGGAAGTAGAAGACTAGAAGCACTGGATTGATTGATTGTTACACCAAGTCTATTTCATTTATCTTTCAAGTTTCATTTTCCAACTAATACATGTCTCTGGTCTGTTTGTTTTAGCAGCTGTTGTATTTTATATTTTCATTTGCTTCAGGGTCTTGATGGGCAGTCGGATCCAAGCAGCATACATGGTGGATGTGAAGTATTATCCGGAGAGAAATGGTCAGCTACAAAATGGATGAGACAGAAAATGACTTCCTAAAATATGGACAATTTATGGTTGTACCAACATTGTTAACACTGATGTGCACATGAATATGATTGCAAGTGTTGGTGGTATAAAATGTTTACATAGTGGTTAAGTTATGTATTATAACACTAGAGCTGTTTGGTTTCGATTTTCCATGAATACCATGCATTTGCCATGATAAAAATCGTGTTTGTTTTCCACTAAATTCACACCAAATTTTATGGACCCGACCGAATCCATAGCGCCTGGGTAGGCTGCTGATTGGTCCAGCAAGATGTTGCTATCATGCCTTGAACATCCATGATGGCCACCATTTGAGCATGCCATGAAGAATATTGGGCTAAGACATATGAATAATGTTAGCACATGGTGGGTCTGCTTTTCATTTTGTGCCTAATTTTCATGGCAGATTATTGCCAAACACAAATACAGAGTCTTGGACTAAAACATGGCACCCAATTATTTCAGGCCCAAACACAAATTTGTCATCATGGATGGCCCAATGCCATAGTGTGCCATATGTAAAATTGCATCTACTAGTCCCTTAAATTGATCTCAGTATTGGCTTAATTTAACACTCTTGATGATGTGGCATCTGAGTTTGCTGATGTGGACAAAAAGAGATAATATGAAAATGCCATACTGTTTTTCTAGTATTACTTTTCTTTAATTTCTTCTTTTTTTTCTATTCTTTTCCCTTTTCTCTAATCACCCTTTTACGTGTCTTATTGGCTTATTGCAAATTGAATCCCCAGTCTTAATCTAATTCACTAACACTCTCACCCATAACTTTTCTGTAAAAGTTCAATCCAGTCCTTATATTTTAATTTTGAACAAAAACATCAACCAAACTCCATAATCATCTCTTGAATCACCATCTTCTTCAACATTCATAAACCAAACTTCAAATTGAAGTTTAAAACTCGTATTTTGAGCTTTTGAAAGCTCAAAATCGGAGCTTTAGGTTTGGAGCTGTTACAGCTCCATAACAACTCCAATGGAATAGAAAACAACTCCGGTGAGCTGCAATTCACCGGAGCTGCCATTGAAGCTCCATTTGAGCTGCAATTTGCAGCTCCAGGAGAGCTGTTTTAGGTGAAGGAGAGTGGAAGAGGATCGTCGTGGGGTGGAGGTGGTGATGAAGATGAGGAGAGGAAGAAGGGGGTGAGGATGGAGGTGGTGAAGAAGATGAGGAGAGGAAGAAGATGAAGAAGGTTTTATTTTCGATGATGGAGGTGGTGAAGAAGATGAGGTGAGGAAGAAGATCAAGTGGGTTTTATTTTTCTAGTTTTCTTTAGTTTAATGTTATTTTAATTGAACTTGTTTTTGTCTTTCTTTAATTGAGACAGAGAAAAAAAGCCATATGTGGATGGAGAAAACTGACGTGGATATGTTAGTCAATGTTAGAAATATCTGTTAGTATTTTAATCACTCAACACAATGACTTATCTTAATTTTAAAAAGGTGTTTAGTACTGACTATTGTAAAGAATAAATACATCAAGTATGATAGTTTTTAGAAACCTTATAATAGGATGTTAGGTCTCTGAATGTAACTTTTATTTAACTCGAAGAAGACCAAGAAGGAGCTATCCAAGCAAAGAGAAGACCTTTTGCACAAATGTATCTGAAGACTAAGGAGGAAAGTTTTCTCAGATTTTGCTTCCAAAAAGCTATGTATAGACTTGTGTTTTGTTCACAATTCAAAGTCACAACTAAGTTTCTGAAACAACAAGTTTCTGAGAGATGGAACATGTGATGCTTCAGAAAGCTACATGTATTCGTTGAGACTACAGGACGAAATATAGTACACTACATTTAATGTTGGACATAAATGTCACTATCCTTCTACAGAACTCTCTGAATAGAGATATATGCATGGGAGTACTAATTTCAAGATATGAACGGATTGAATTTGAATTATGTCTAACGGATACTATTCAAACGACTATCAAATTCATCTATAGATATCACAACTTAGAAGCTGAGAAATACACACACGAACTACGCTCATATCTACATTCAAGCAAGTATTCTCTCAAGCGTTCTTACTACAATTCTCCAAGCTATTTGTTGCAACTGACAAGCTCGAGAATTCACTAGTAGTTCTAAGTGTCCTGATCCTTCAATAAGTAGTGTAATTTGTGAAAGAGTAAATTGTTGGATAACTATACGAGATTCATTCTCTTGAACAAATCTCACAAACTTGGGTCAGTAAAGAGAAAGCTACCATATACTAAATAAGTATATTAAGTAGTCTTGATTCTTCAAGCTATTTGGACATAACTGAAAAGTTATAAAGAGAAGCTTACCTGACAAACAACATAACCAACACCATTCAGGTGTGGAGTACAAGAAGTACTTGATTTGAAAAATTAAGGAATATCTCCAAGGTTATCTTGAGTACATGAAGTACTTGGCTCTAGGAGCTGGGAAACAACTCGAGGGGAACATTTGGTTGGGAACCATTTGTTATAGAAATCTTAGAATAGGATCAATTGTAAAAAGAACTCAATTATCTGTTTTAGTAGATTCTAGGTCTCTGAAGGCCGAGTGGATTAGTTGGAGGATTACGCCACCTCCAGATACCACTATACTTGTGTGTCATTTACTTTATGTATTTACATTTCAGCAACTCTAACACACATACATATTTACTATTGCAAAGCACATACTCATTTATCCATCGCATAAAGACTTCCGATGTCTAATTATAAGTATCAGATACCTTCAAGTGTCTGAGAAATCGTGTTTATCAACAAAAGTTTGAAAAGACTATTCACCCCTTCCCCTCTCTAGTCTTTTCCTTTGGCATTAAATAGGACCAACAAGTGGTATCAGAACAGGAGGTTCCCAAACCTTCTGCACTGAACCTCGATCTCCCGTATAGGTAAAGATTTTTGTCGCTTTTCGAGGACGTTTTAATTTGTGTGTTAAGTGTGCAGGTCTCTGAGTGATGCTCCTGTTCTGAAGCCCGAGAATTACGAGAAATGGAAGAACAACATGATGATGCATCTTGAGGCAATCAGTGATGAGATGATCTATGTCATCAAGGAAGGACCAATCAAAATCAGACAGCTCAACAAGTGATTGGAGTATCTGATGGTCGGAGAAATGCTGATGCTGAAGATAAAGTTAAGTATGAAGATAAACCTCGTGAGCTCTGGACATCTAAAGATGCCAAGAGACATAGGTTGGATGGTCAAGCTCGTAACATCATCATTCGATCGACACCTGAGCATATACAATGCAAACTGTGGTGTGCAAAGACGGTGAAAGTTGTTTGGCAATGGATTGACGAAATCTTTTCCGGAACTGAGAAAACAAAGGAAAACAAGTTCGAAATTCTGAAATTAGAGTTCCAAAACTTCAAACAGGGTCCCACTAGAACTTTGTTAGAACTTGATTTTCGATTTACTACTCTAATGATTGATATGGCTGCACTTGGAGAAAGTGACATATATTCAAATTATGAGAAGGTGAAAACCATCGTCAGAAGTTTGAACCAGAATTGGGAGGAGCATACCCAGTATTTCTACTTCAATAAGAAAATGCCCCAAATCACTTCAATGGAACTCTTTTCACATTTAGCCACTGTAAACTATGAGACAACCCAACGAGGATTGGTTGTAGCTGAAAAAATGTAGAATGTTGCTCTAGTTACCCAAAGTACTTCTGAAAAGAACGATACGAGAGAAGTGTCTGAAGAAAATGCTCTTGTTGTGCATCACATGAAGATATATGTGAGTCAAGGGATTGAAAGGAGAAAAGCAAAGTGAAGCTGAAAAAGCATCTTGGTCCAAACTATCATCAGTACAAGAAGATTCATATGAACAACTCTCTAAAAAATCCTGCTCAGAAAGCTGCTAGTACTGAAGTTGCTGAGATTGGAAATGACATCTGCTATTGTCAGAAACCCGATCACTTCAAAAGTGATTGCCCTGCCTTTAACAAGCTTAAGTTTATTCAAGAGAGCAAATAAATTCGAGACGAGATGATTCAAAGATATTCAAGATTAATTTCTATTTATAGATCTCGAAGAGACGAATCCGGTGGTAATTTTTTTTTTATATTTTTAAATTATTCACATTTTAAATTGAACAAATTAAAAAGATTTTAAAAAATTATAAAGCAAAGAGATTGACAAGTGGCAGCAGCCGAGTAACTGGCCGCCTCTTGAGACCCATCATTGAATGACGCAGGTTGTGCATGCCATGATTGTGGCTCGAATGACGCGCAACACACGCGTCGAGCCCACAACTCATCTAAGCTAAAAAGTAAAAATTGAACATGAACCTCATTTATTTTATTTCTCCATTTTAT
Organism: Plantago elongata; assembly: GCA_036897095.1. Taxonomy (NCBI): domain Eukaryota; kingdom Viridiplantae; phylum Streptophyta; class Magnoliopsida; order Lamiales; family Plantaginaceae; genus Plantago; species Plantago elongata. The sequence goes on from JAYMSP010003344.1 coordinate 16,670, forward strand.
GAATGCCATACAGACATACGATCCACCATAACAATTTGACCGCCATTTATTTTTGCATGCGAACTGATTTTTTATTAAAGAGTTAGTTGGTTGAAAAGGTTTTAACCCATCACTAGTGTATGTGTGGTGAATTAGATGAGTGTAACCAGCAACCCATCCATCTTATATATGTATATATATGTATGTATCTGTAAATTGTGAAATAAATTTAAGGCCTTCCTTTAGGCACACTTTGTCTTATTTTTGCACTCATCCTTCTTAACTTATGTCATGTTATCGAGTAAAATAATACAAATAACTATTCAAGTGAACAATTAACAAAAAATAAAAATTATTCGGTGAGTATTTCATTTATTATTGTCTGAAAATATTTAAAATGAAGTAAAGAAGAATAATATGCAAATAAAGCAATTGTTACAAGATAACATGCTCCTCGTTGTTGAATTTTTTAGTGCAATTTTGTCTATATATCTCGTGCATCAATACCTTCACCACCCGTGTGTTATCACTTGAATGACTGCGGGTTGAAAAATAATTCAATACTCACCTCGAATTATAATTATAAGAGTAAATATAGTAAAATGAGAGATTTTTCTAATCTATAGGAAAATTCGATTTTATAATAATGAATCAGTTAGTGACTATTGTATAAATATCCCAAATAACAACAATTTTACATAAAACCATAACATTCAACTGAGTTTAGGCTGTCAAGGTTTGGGGAACCTTTGGATAGTTCGGGCTCTTGAAGAATTTATTGATACTCATCACCCGACTTTTATTTTTCTCATGGATACTAGGTTAGGAGCAAGTGGATTGATAAGATTATGTTTAAATTTAATATTGTTTGGAGTATGTGTACCTTCAATTAGTCAATCAGGGGACTTGGCCCTTCTTTGGAATAAAGATAGCATTGTTATTGTTCAGTCCTTTTCGAGTAATCATATTGATGCAACTGTTAGTGTCTCTTCTAATGCAGCCTTGTGGCGTTTAACCGGATTTTATGGAGAATCGAATACTAGTAAATCGAAAACGACTTAGGTTCTTCTTACTCGTTTAGCTCTGATGTCGTGTAGGTCGTGGTTAGTTATTGGTTATTTTAACGAGGTTTTGGACACAAAAGATAAAAAAGGGTGGGGCTGTCATTCCGAATTGGCGTCTGAAAGACGCTCGTCAAGCCTATGCCGACTCTGACCTATCTGATCTTGATTATTCAGGCTATCAATTTACCTGGACAAACCGACAACCAAGCTCTGCTCACACGGAATTGCGATTAGATCGTGTTGCGACCACCCCATCTTGGCAGATTTCATTCCCCGTAGCACACATCCGACATCTCCATACTCGGAATAGCGACCACCTCCCTATTTTGCTGCAACTATGTCTACCAGTACGGAGAAGCTTTAATCCAGGAAGAAAGTGGTTTAGGTTCGAAAAGATGTGGTTAAAATCAGAAGAGTGTGAAAAGATAGTTGCGGATAGTTGGAACTCTAATTTGCCGGTTTCAGAGAACCTCGCTGATTGTCGAATGGGTCTTGTGAGCTGGGACAATTCAGCCTTTGGCTTTGTCAAAGAACAGATACAAAACTTGAAGAAAGAGCTTGAGAATTCACACAAACTTGAGGTTATGGCTGCTGTTTAGAGCCAAATTCAAACTACTAAGCTGGAGCTTGAATCATTATTGGATAAGGAGGAGCTTATGTGGAAACAAAGAGCGAAAATTCATTGGTTAGCGAAAGGGGATCGGGATACTAAATTCTTTCACTTGAAGGCATCTCAGCGGAAGAGTAAGAATGAGGTTGTGTGTTTGACAGATGGCTCGGGCAATTGGTGTACGGATGAGAGGGCGATAGGTCAGATCGTGAATGAGTATTTACCTCTATTTTTACTTCCCGACAACCTCTGGAGGCGGATATCGAAGACATAGTGGGGACTATGGGACCTCGGGTGGATGCTCGGATGAACCAGGAGCTTACTATGTGTTTACTTCAAACGAGGTACGAACTGCACTTTTTGATATGTACCCCCTTAAATCCTTGGCCCTAACGGTATGTCGGATGTGTTTTATCAACATTTCTGGAACATTGTTGGTACCTCTCTAATTGATTGTGTTCTGGAATTTCTGAATTACATAATACTTGATCCTAAGCTTAATTTCACCCACATTGGTCTGATTTTAAGTGTAAATCACCAGAGTTGATTACCCAATTTCGTCCTATAAGCCTCAGTAATGTCATTTTTAAAATAGCCTCCAAAGCTATTACCAATAGGCTTAAACCGTTTATGGACTCCATTGTTTCTGAGACCCAGCCTGCGTTTGTCCCCAACAGATTAATCACGGATAATGTATTGGTAGCCTATGAAGTGAATCATTTTTTAAAATAAAAAACGAAGGGTAAAGATATATTCATGGCTTTAAAACTTGATATGAGTAAGGCTTACGACCGGGTTGAGTGGTCTTTTCTGAAAAGAGTGCTTGAGAGACTAGGCTTTGATGATTCTTTTGTTGATCTGATTATGCTTAGTGTGTGAACTGTCTCCTATTCTTTTCTTATGAACGGAGTTTAGTTAGACCCTATTCAGCCAGAGAGGGGGATCCGTCAGGAAGATCCTCTTTCATCTTATTTGTTTCTTTTTGTTATGGAGGCTTTTAGTGCTCTTATATGTCGAGGGGAGGAGAATGAGGTGCTTCAAGGGGTTGATGTAACCCCTAGAAGCACCAAGGATCTCTTACCTCCTCCTTGTTAATGATACCCTTGTGTTTTGTAAGGCTACAATTGATTCTGCTCGTGGAATTAGTGATATCTTGCACTGGTTTAGTTTGGCATCAGGCCAGGAGATTAATTTGGACAAGTCTACTATGGTGTTTAGCAAAAATGCGGATAGTGATAGCATTGAGGAGATTAGGGGTTTTTTTGCCAGTACGAGTTGTGGAGAAGCATGACAAATACTTAGGACTTCCAACGGAGATGGGGAGGTCGAAGCGAGAGGTTTTTGGGTGGTTGAGAGAAAGAGTGTGGAAGAAGGTTAAGGGGTATCATAGTAAGCTACTTTCGAATGCGGGGAAGGAGGTTCTCATTAAGTCGGCTATTCAAGCTATCCCGACCTACGTAATGGGGTGTTTTAAGCTACCGGGTTATCTTCGGGAGAATGGCACTTTTGGTCCATAACTTTGGGTTTATTTGACGCGCAATCACCACTTTGCACTCGTTGTGATTTTTAGTCCACAACTTAGACGAATTGGCAAATTTAGTCATGATTCACCGAATTACGGGCGAACTGAGCTTAGCTGGCATATGAAATGCTGATTGGGCTTCCACCTCACTTCAATTCCATACTTACTTGGCTTCCACCTCACTTCAATTCTACACATCAGATTCTCCTTCCTAATTCACACACAAACCCTAATTCTCCTTCCTCCCTCCTTCTTCATTCTCCACCACCACCTCCTTCATTCTTCCACCAC
>JAYMSP010003345.1:0-20134 GCA_036897095.1 Plantago elongata
CATAAATAATTTTTATTTTATTATTTTTATTATTATTTTATTAATATAATACCAATTCTCAATTTAACGTCGAATCTGCTCGGCGTTAAAATTCTAAACTCGACTTAATATAATCACGTAATATATTCGCTCATGCGAAATAATAAAATTAATATTAAATTAATTTTTCGGATACACGAGAAATTTTTACGGACCTTACAATTCGGCGAATAAACCACGATATATTGAAAAAATACTTTAACAAAGGAATGATTCAAGCTTAGAAACCTCAACTCCACTCGACAAATGGGTTAATTTCTAACTTGGGAACTAAATTCACAAGACAAAACCAATATAAGAATTGAAATATGAAAAACTTGAAAGCTTAATTTGAATATAAAACCAAATATAAATATTCCAACTTGAAAAGTTAGTTTGAATGGCATACTAAAATTTGAGAATTAGATGGTTTCATCATGGAATCTGAACGTGAAAACAAACAAGCCCTAATGATGGAATTATTGCAAATGAAAATTCAATTCGAATGTAAAATCAACTCTAAACAAGGGATAAATATATTTTGAGAACTCAATTTGCATAGTAAACCATGCTATATGAAAAAGTTATTGATGTGGAGTCCCTGTGAAGACTGTACGGTGGATTCATGACCCTGGGGTACCAATCCGGAGACTATACAAAGCTTAGGGGCGCGGGGGAGGAAGGTTCAATCTCACAGAAGGAATGACACCACCTGCACATGAGGTAACTTGTAAATTTATGGGTCTAGTACTAGATAGTGATAGATAGATTGAATCTTATGTAGAGGAAAACATGGTTCTATGGATGAGGACATGTTGAGTCAAATAGGGATAGTAGGTAAGCATCAATATGTTATCTATATTGTTGAATGATTTATGATTGATGGTGTTATGAGGGTTGTCATTGCTGAGCTTTATTGGAGTCTATACACTGTTAGCAATGAACCCAAGGATGGAGAGAACATGGACAACATTGTCGAAGAGTCCATGGGGGAGAATGGTAGGTCTGGAAGCTGTATGGAAGCAGCAAGGATATGAGAGTACTTTGTGTTCTTGTTTGGGAAAAATAAGAACTTAGTTGGGTGTGGAGTGCAATTGCTCAATTGCTACTCTGGAACCTCGTATATGTAAATCAAGTTACTGAGTGTAATTATGAAGATAAGGAGCAGAGGAAGGAACATAAGCGCCATCATTAGATTGTACAAAGACACTGAGGGCTAGGGGTACATGAAGGGTACAACTCCATGTGAGGAGAAGGACCTGTAATGTTGGTATCCAAAGGACTGTAACTACAGAGCTGATATCTACAAGTCTTGAGGGTTCAACCATTCGACCAGTGTGCAAGGTAAATCCATTCTGACTACTTTATTTTAGCCTAGTTGTTATGATCTGGATAAGGATGAAGTATCTATACTACTTTGGTTGATTGGTGCTCGACATGAAAGTCATGGATGTGTCTGTGAACATACTTGTGTACCATCGGACTATGTTCTGGGGCTTGATCCAGGGGGTTATGGGAAGTCCCTGGAAGGGGGTGTTAGGAGGAAGAGGCGCCTGACTAAGCTTGAACATTCTCAGCCACTTATAGTGCTAATATTTGATCCTGGTGGGGCTAGCTCAAGCGACAATTGTGCAGGGTGGACATGGTCTTTCCAAACCAAGGGTACAAACTTGTGCGAAATCGAAATTAGGCGCGTAGAGGGGCGGGTGGGACCATTCGCGCTGAGGAATGGCAAGGACGCGCCTAGAAATGGAGAAGAGTCTGAAGAGACTTTGGGACAAGTCTCGTCTTCAGGGGTAGTATTGTTGGATCTATTTTAGTTCCAGTTCGGCCCGTTCCCGAATTACAACCCTAGTGCGAATCTGCAGGCCAAATAAACCCAAATACCTTATATTATTTTGTTAAGTAGATTAAAAAGGCATAGTTTGGCCAGGGATCTAGAAGAAGAAGGCAGATGCTAGATTCTTTCCAAGATGATAAGGCGAGTAGATTTATTAGGATCATTTAATTATTCCAGCATATCTTTTAGAGATCTTGAATACCTAAATTATTTGTCAGGTATCAAGTATACACTACTAGAAAAAATGGATTTGGTGACACCTAAAAAAGTCACTAAAAGAGCCTATGATGACACATGTAGCTATTGTGACACTTTGCAAAAGCGTCACGTGTAAAGGGGTTTCAATAGCTTAGGCGTCATTATAGGTTTCTATAGTGACGGCATAAAGAGTGCACATATAAAGACATATTGTAACACTGTATGAGTCACGATAGCTATCTTTAATGACACTTTCCGTATTAAGTGGGATTGAGTAAACTACCTTGATAAGGGTCATTATAGGTGATTGTAGTGACAGTAAGATTGTTGTAATTTTAAGCATCAACATTAGTATTTTTAGATTTTGCTAAATATTTGTGATTGCAAAAATATTTTGTTATAGTATTAAGAGTCACGATTATTATTTTATGTAGTAATGTTACTGTTTTAAGCTTGTGTTACATATTTCTGCGGCTTTGTTATATTTTTAAAATGCAATGTTGTGGCTTTACACATAAATTTTATAGTTTTTAGTATGTATTGCACGTTTGTTTTTTATTTTTAAGCAAAAATGTGATTGTTATAATGACAGTTGTTATAATTTTTATCCAATTCGTGAATGTTTAATGCAGGTATGATGATGACACCGAGTTTGATGATAGGTTTCTCAAAGTTGGCAATGCAGTCTTGAAGCAACAAGCACATGAAATAAGAGATAGAAAGCTGAAGTGCATAAAGTTTGGCTGGGACAAAAGGCCTATTTGATCAACTCAATTGTATATGCATAAAAACACCGAATGAACATCTATTGTAATTCTTTTACAAGAATAGATGTTTTAAAGTCTTTAGATGACTAAATGTTCATATAGCTTATTTTAAGTTTGATTATTGTTTTAATGATTTTCTTGGAACTTTTATAGACTTACTTAATGGTATTAGATTGTCATTTGAAATTATAACAAGTCATTATAAAAATATCATGTAGGTTCTTAACACCATCACACCATCACACCATCTGTTTAAACATTAATAGAAGAGGTTAAAGTTTTAATTGAAAACATTGTCAAATGCGTTAAAATCATCTTATCACCTCTTAAAAAATTAACAAAATATATTAAAACGGTGATTGAAACTTTAAATGCTGACAACTTAAAATCATAACAGAATCTATTAAAAGTACAATAAAAATGTGAGTTTCGACACTTTTTTAAGAAATTCAGCCGGTGTGATCGTTAAAATTAAAAACTGTAAAAAATTTATAATTTTTTTTATCTTTTAAGAGACACTATAAGACTTTGGCAATAACTATTATGTACCGATGGCATGTCATTAAGCAAATTGGCACTCAACTAGACAACTACTACTGTACATACATTGGAATTATGAACTATATACTGGTTATATATATTGCGTGCATCTTTCGCTTACTGGAAGTTGTACATGTCAACGTATGTGGCACTACAACTAGTTGTTTGGGATGTATTTAGAATGCAATTTTATTCGGGTTAAATGCAAGAAAACACCCCGTATTTGGTAGCAAATTCGAGTTTCCATGGATGTTATTTGGGTTATATATATGCAAGAAAACACTCCGTATTTGATAGCGAATTGGAGTTTCCATGGAAGAGGAGGAAGAAGAATGGATTTTTTTTATTTGGTATCAAATTAATTTTTAAAATGAGTATATTGGGGGTAATTATGACATCATGATGTCATTTTCTGAAAATTTACTTTTTTCGATGATTACGACTGTTTGAAATATAATTTGAATGTGAAAAACTCAAATTTTTATGTTAAAAAAGGCAATTTCAATTGAGTTTTTTCAAACTTAAATCGTATCACAAATCTTGGCTTATTTATAATTTTGCCATTATACTCTGTGAGCTACATGTAATTATTTTTAATTGCATATTGGGTCATTCGACCTTTATAAACTGATTATTCGGTGCTAAATGGGCCAATTTCTTTCAAAATTAAGAAAATTTTGTCAATTGCTACAAGTTTTTGCCATACAAATATAAATTTCCATCTTAAAAGTGGATGAAAAGTCAATAAAATTCCAAATTTACAATTCTAACTACAATAAGAGATGGAGTACAGGATGTAAGATGATAGGAGATCATCTTAGAGTCTATTGATATATATATCAACTTATTCGACTTGAATTTTCATCATATGTGATGTTAAATAAATACTATATAAATACAGTTACTGTATAATGAAAGCCCCTATCAATTAATTAACTCGATTTTTCTATACTAAATGTTTTCAAAATTACTAATTCTTAATCAGATACCAAATTAAAGAAAGTACTTCTTAAGATTTTTTAAAAACTAATGGAGTAATTTTTAATTATATAACAAAATATTTCGAGTTTAGACGTAAGCAAAACAATGTCTAAGCTGGGCTTGAAACCAAAAGAAAACTAACCAAAATTCGTCAGCTATAACATCATGCATGTATTTATTTGGTGCGCATTTAATAAACTGAATTGACCTCTGTACGCACGATCTTAAATGTCAAATATAGCAAGAAGTTGAAATTTATTGCTTGCTAGCTACATAGCCACTTAAGTTTTGTTTAGAAATTTCAGAGAAATCGATCTTTAAGCAAATCCAACAAGAAAGAGAGCATCAACCATATTGAAACAAGCAAGAAAACATTAAATTTGGATTGCATAAATTGTATTCAAGTGCTGTTAGATAGTAGGTGTGTATATTCAAAGATGGCAGGAGAAAAATCAATAAATCACATTTATTAATTGTTAGGTGCATAAGTAAATGAAATGGTTGTAGTGAATTACTAGCATTTACACTTGAACAAAAATATGTAGTAAATGTAGTAGTAGAATTTATTGATGCATTCATGTTCAACTATCACTCATTTATAACACCCACAAGAGTTTGGTTCGTATGATCGAGATCGAATGGATTTTCTCACATGTCATACTCGCACCCTAAGTTTAGGGCGGTTATATATACTTAAGCTTTGAACTTTATGATCATCAACTTTGACAAAAATCAAACTTGATAAAATCATGCCGATGCAATTGAAGTTAGATATTGCATAAATTCACCTAATCGTTACTTGCTCAGCTGACCTTTGAGACCTTGTTTGATTGTGTGTATCAGAAACTAGGAGAGTAAGGGTCATACTCGTTATAATTCGACCGCTTTGACATCGACATACGGACTAAACTTCATATTGAGTAGGTTGATTAAATTTAAGCTCGTCATACCTTTCTATAAATATAGTTGTAGTTGGATGAATATAAAAAGTGATGCAATCACATTGAACATGACTAAATAACTTTTTATATATAGTAGAAGGTGAAGTATAAAGCTCTGGTCAATCAAAACGTCCTCAATCGTGCCAGACTAGGGATGTGTGTTAAACTCACGCACTGCTCGCATCATGCACAAACCGTTCACAATGAAGGGCAGTATCTCTCAAGATCGGATCCATTGAGTCAAGTTTGCCTTTTCGGATGTGGTTCCATTTTTTTTTTTTTTTATATTGACTGATTTTGTTGCCGAGGTTAGAATCGCTTGTCTCGGATTCTAACCTGGTAGGCGAAGATTTTCCCGATCTCATAGTGGGGATACATAAGCTAATATATGGATCTGTAAAGGTCGAACTAATCAGGTTAAGTTAATCTTAATCTTGGACAGTTGGACCTCTTACTTAATTAGTACCAGCGTCTAACTCTAAGCTATCTATATATTTTCAATCTCTCAGTCTTTTTATTTTTATATTTTGAGTTCAAACTATTATGTAGTCATATAACCAAAAACCAATGAAGATCGTATAAGAGGGATACAACCAAAGCTACCTAATTACACGACGAGCTAGAGTGTTTTCTTTGTGCGTAACAAAATTAAAATGAAAGAACTAAACAAATTAGTTAAAGCCTTAGTGTCCATCAAAATAGATCCTACCAATAAAAGGTCAAAATCTAGACGCTTAAACAAACAATTAACCAAAAGAAAGACAATTAGTGTACATCTGCACCCGATCCCATCCATGTACGATAGCTCATTGAACCACCGTGCGAATGGCATATGCTTCGGGACTTTGCGGGGTTTGCTAAGGGGTGATCCACCACCTCCTTGCGCCTAGAGAAGAGTATCAATCTCTCAATTGATATGGTATTATCCCTCCTCTGCCTGGCAGCGATTTTGCTTTTGATTAAGCCCACACAAAAGGCCAATTGATATTCCTCAGACTCCATATCGAATCAAACAGAAGTCGGAGTGATTTAGGTTTTGATTCGTTCCTCCCGACATGCCTTACGCCGAGGCAATTTCTCATGTATGTACCCATCATTTATTCCACATATGTAATGATGTGCAATTTTGATTGCACAATTGACAATACTTTCAAATAATTAAAGGACCATTAATTCTCAAGTCTCCTCCATACAAAGTACAAACACTCACCTCTAGAGGATAGTCCACCTTTCTTGTTCAATAAATGGAACGGAGATCAACCATGCACTAGTTCAACCAAGTCCCAAAATATATTTTGCTCACTTTAGCAGAAGTAGTAATTTTATAGGAATTGGTTTGATAATCTATTTAAATTTGTCACGATGAACATTATTTTTGCATACAAAGTAATTGGTACTAGATGGTAAATTTTATGTTAGGGAATATCAGAAGTTTTGACTCTCTGTCATAAGAGAATAAGAGATACACAACGATGTGTATGTACTAATTTATTTTTTTAGAGAACAGAAACCTGCTAGTCCTATATTTACAGAAAGAGAATCGTCGCCATTCCATAATTCAATTATACTGGCCTCTATCTTTCACATAGACATATTAAGATCAATTCTAGGTTTCTTTGCAGACACAGGAAGCGGCACGCTATTGTTGCATCGGGGGCACTTCGGGTTGCTAGTGGAGACGAGCACGTATAGAAGGCAGCAGGGGCACCCTGCAGCATAAGAAAAAGATGATCTCACTTCCTGATCAAAATCGCTGTCTTTGACAGATGAAGAAGAATTAGACCGTGGCGGAGATGACTTGTTAGACATAGATGATATCGAACGTTTCCTCATGGATTCCTTTTCTGCCCTCTCCAACGCTGACTTTACTTTGTCCAGAGTGCATACACTCTGGTAGTTGGACGATGAAGGGGAGGCAGATGTAGATGAGACGAGCTTCAAGTCGAGGTTAGCGTCGTTGAAGAGGTTTAGCATTTGCTTCGACCTTGAAGGGCAGTTGAGGTCTTGTAAATTCGCGGACGCTTTGTTTTCCGAGGTTGACGAGGAAGAGTTAGCAGAATTGCACCTCTGGAGAAAAACTTTACCAGACTGCAAATCAATATAGAAAGCAAGTAAGTATTATAATATATCTAGTCTAGATAATAATTTCACGTACGATCAACTAGTAAAATAATATGTTTTGTGTCTAACATGAGTTAAGACACGAAATGTAAGTTTCTTGCAACATGAATTCTTGAAATTGTACATGACTCCCACGAAATCTCAAAATTGTATAAGATCCCGAGAGGCGGATTCATACAAATTGTGAAAATTCGAGGGGTGTATGCAATTTACAACATAATGCATTGCAGTTTACATCACTTAAAAAGCATGTACGATGTAACAGCCTAACAGGGGAACTATGTTCACAAGGCACTCATACTACAAAATATTCCTAATCTATGATCGAGTAAAGGAATTTCAATGGATTTGAATTGCAAAGTGAGTCTATAGATTCCATGATAGGATTGAGGAGGATTTGTCAACTTAATCAGCAATTATTAGCATCATTGACTTGTTAATTAAACAAAGAAATTGATTGATTAATTACTACTCGGAGAAGTAATTTAGTACATTTGAAAAAGTAACCGACGTGTTTAATGCATGATAGAGCTATACTAGTAATACATGTACATTTAATATTGCATTGATTGAAGATTACAAGTAGCCATGAAATGGATACGCATTTAATCCTAAGCCCTACAATCATGGCTACAAAAGCTCCATTTTCCTAAACACCTAATCACGCATTTAATTATATTTAATATGTTAGTTCGTCAAAGTCCTTTGATAATTAACCACATAAAGATCAAATGCGGATCATATTATTGAAGTGCCGAAATGAACCGCTACAAACTAATCATAACATAAAAAAAAGAAGATTACATGCATGAGGCGTAAAATTCGAATAAAATTCAGTAGATGATGATTTGATAGAACAAATTTGTTAATTTGGCCATGACGATAAACCCAAAAACAGGGCACTAATCAGGGTGAGTAGGTCAAGAATATGACCAATGATCACCCTAAATGTGTCGGAAACAGACACGAACTACACATCTATACGATATGAATTTTAATTTTTAGGGTGTTACGAGTTTTGTCATCATTAAAGTTACGAGGTGGTCAAGTGATAAGCAGACAGATTTGTACATGTTCCCGTGGTATGAATTTAGGTGATATTCTCCGAATGATAGGGTTGTCAAAAAAGTAGGGGACCATGAGTGACCAAAAGTAAATCTCAAAACCTTTGTTTTAAAATTCCAAACTGCCTTTTTTTTTTTTGATTCTGAGCTAGTTGCACTTTAACATAATACATCGGACGCTCAATTTTTCATGAAATTGCAGTCATAAGACAATAACTTATTAAAAATCAATAACGGAGTAATTTTTTATTTTTTTTAAATGATAAAAATTTATAAGTACCTTTAAGTCGAGTCGTTTTTCCCAGCCAGAAGGTACTTGCAAGTCGAGGTCGAGCTCTTGGGATTGATGGTTACTAGAGCCACCCAGCAAGTCCCTAGTGATCGGAGCTTTTGATCTAGCGGAGTCGTTCGAATCGCCACTATTCATCACTCTCATAAGATAACTCACTTCAGCTGCCATGGAGAGGTATGAAAAGTGGGTAAATGAAATGAATGGAATTGAATTGGAATAAAGGACTGTTGGAGTAGTTGTTGATCTGAATTCTCAAGGAAAGAAGAAGAGTAAATTAAATGAGGTGAAATGAAGCAGTTGTTGAATATATAGAACAGAGGAAGGAGAAGAAGATGGTGATAAATGTTGGTGATGATGCAAAAAAATTGCTGTGTAATTATGATTCAATTAAATGCGGTCTTGATTTTTATAATATGGGTGTGGATATATATGGGAAACTTTCTTCTATTTCATCATCTACATTTAATGCCCTACAATCCTACATACATGCTTCTAATTGTTAATTTTCTTGTGCTAGTACTACTAGCATTTTTTCCGCTAACTTCATTTCTTTGCATTAACTTCTAGTTGGAAAACCGGACCGGAGATGGAGACGTGGAATGTAATGTTTACGTGTTATTTATTCAATTCAACTCATGTGATAATGGTTGGTTGAACCATATACCTAATTCAAACCAATCTCTTAATGCCTCATTCGCTAGCTAGTTCGATTGTCTAATTACCAATTACTATTGCATAATATTTTGTTATCTACATTTACGACTTGTACAATACATCATTTAAACTACCATCTTACTCAATAACAAAGATTGAAGTAGGATATGTACAGATCTTAATGCATCTTAACCTTTAAGAAATCACATTTGGACATATAATTTAAAGTATAATTTCATTAACATGTACATATGCATTTTCAACTTAATCGATACGTGTATGATAACAGTGGCGGAGTAAGAAATTTTAGCCAGATAAGACACAAACAACGCTTCCCGTTCCATTCCATCTTGACATTTCTTACGTTCGATTAAACTTTTCATTTACATTTTGACAATTCTCACATTAATTATAAATATATTTAAATTTTCATAAATAATTAAAATATAAATTAATATTCAACTCTACATATTATTATTTTAATAGAAAGATAATGTTATCTTATGATTATGAGATTTAAAACCCCACATATGTATACCATATTTGACTTCATAATGATTAATATCGTACAAAATATATGCATTCGTTCACTCTTATGATTAGTTTTCGTAGAATGTAAAATCAATTTTGGTCCAAGCGTATTTAATCTAATATTACATTTTTCGTTATTCTTGAAAAGTAAACTAAATCAAATATCTTTTACTTTTATAATAATAATTAAGAGAGAAGCAAAAATATAATCCAGAGTATCATTGATGAATGATATACTATTAAGTAGGTGCATGTAAAGATCTATATATGAATTAAATTTTTTATGAAAAGTATAATAACATCATAATGAAAACCAAATAGATAGAACAACTATTCATAACTCAATGAATTTTAGAAAGGAACAAATGAAGAAAATGTGAAGGAAAAGGCAAGAAGAAAAAGGGAAATTTTATAATTACATAGGTGTTGAAGTCTTGCATGATCACAAAATCAAGACAATTTTAAGTTATTTAACCACTGGGAGATAAATAACTTACATATTATTGTAACGCTCATCATTTTATATTAACGTTCCTCAGCCTAATTTATATATATTCGAAACTTTCAGTATATCAGGATCTGCGTAACGGAAATTAAAGTGAGGCACTTATCTCATATGGCCATATACTAAATCCGCCCCTGTATGACTGTATAATTTCTTGTTTAGTTAGGAGGTACAAACTAGTGCACCATTTATATTTATTGGAGTGAGTGTGTGTGTGTGTGTGTGTGTGTGTGTGTGTGTGTGTGTGTGTGTGAGATTAGATTTTTCAACTCTCCACAAATTCAAGTTTTTAGATGAAATGAAATTCTATCAATATTCAATTAAAAATGACAATGAAGTGCAACTTAGTAAGTAAGACGTTTTACTTCAAACAAACAGGTAGGAGGAGGGGTTTCAATTAGACATGATTTTGTATGGGTCAAGTTGCGTCAAATTTATTTCGGATAGAATGATTTTGATCTGTGTGACTTCCGATCAGATTACTTTGTTAGGATTATGTGTTTTAGGCACATGGATTACAATATTGTATTAAGATAAGTTTGTAACAAATATAGTCCGCTTACTTTTCTTTAAATTAGAAAATTTTAAACATGACTGGAGTCTAAAATGCGGTATAGTTATATCTTGTATTTATCTACATATGTTCCTAGGAGGTGCAATGAATGGGAACATGGGTTAACATTAAAATTGGGGTTCAACGTTAATGCGGATGAGCTTGCAATTGCATGGGGACGATCCAGTCATGGGAGAGTTATGCACGTAATAATGTCATCCACAGGTGAAGAAGGGGTGAGGCTTTTCTTTATTGGTCAACTACAATAATAATACTTGTTAAATTTAATTTGCTTCACCATCACTAAGTGAAAACTACAAACACCTTAAATGCCATTAATTATAAATCAACAAGAAGAAGCTTCGTCCTACGTTGATTGAAAAGTTGGAATGTACTTTCACATTTCGAAATTAATTAGAGAAGATGATGTACCCTTGCGAATATATTTTATATGGATAAGCAGATTTTTCAGTTCATGTTCGGTAAGTTCCAACTTTAAATCAAGCACTAAATAACACTATTAATATAAGTCGAGATTATCTTTAACTAAAAATTTATCCAGTTCAATTTAATTAGACCGTCCATTATAAACGGTTATGTGAATCGGTCGCGACGGTCCGGTCCTGATTGGACCGGACACATTTTTTTATTAAATAAGTAGCTTGATAATAATAAAAAATACTTCAACGGCCATAAACGATCATATTTTTTCAGGATCTATAAATAAATAATCATTTTCCCTTCATTCTTCACACCTCCAAAAACTCTTTCTTTCTCTCTATTAAACTCAAAACACTCTTTTAATCACTATTAAAAATCAAAATGAATCCGAACTTGGTTGCTTGGTTGGCGGATAAAAATCTGGTTGAAATCGAGAAAATGTTCAACTCTATGGGCTACCACAGTTTGGAATCATCCACCAATCCAAAAAACAACCCAAATGAACCATACAATCCATTGAACTCCCAAGATATATTCCGTCCGGAAGGTTATGAGGTATCGCAACAAACCGTCCCAGAGACACAACCTCCATCAGTGCAGCTGCCAGTTCGAGCAAAGGGGAAGATGACCGCATCGAAAGGCAAAGGGGAAGAAAAGGTCGGGTCATTGAAGGGAAAGGGAAAGAAAGTTCCCGAGGAGGCAGA
Organism: Plantago elongata; assembly: GCA_036897095.1. NCBI lineage: Eukaryota > Viridiplantae > Streptophyta > Magnoliopsida > Lamiales > Plantaginaceae > Plantago > Plantago elongata. The sequence goes on from JAYMSP010003345.1 coordinate 12,151, forward strand.
GGAAGGCGAAGCCTAGGAGGCCGGTCCACGGAAGTTCTCGGTTGCAGAGGACCTTGCTCTAATCAACATGTTCGTGGCGGTTAGTGAGGATCCATGCGTAGGTACGAACATCAAGTACACTACGATCTTCACTAAGCACGTACTAAATATGTGGAATGCGGCAAGGAAGGACTCGACTTCTGATCTCAAACCACGAACTGGAAGCTCTCTTCGTGGCCGCTGGAATCGCATAAAGCCTTGTGTTAATCAATGGGTGAGTGCTTGATGTTGTATGAGTCCAAGGAGTTCGGAGTGGTACTAATGAAGACAATGTCATTGAATATGCCAAACACATCTACCAGATGAATCATAAACAGAATGAAGATTTCAAACTTTTCCACTGTTGGCATGCCATGAAAAATTATCAACAGTGGCAAATGAAGATAAACTACAACAGTTCATCCGGGTATAACGTTCCGGGTTTTGAACTCCATGATGTGGAAGGCGAAGATACTGACGGAAGCTCAGGGAAGAAATGCGCCTGAGTGAAAGTAGTGATGACTTCGTGGAACGTCCCATGGGTCAGGATAAGGCAAAGGCCCTCAGGAAAAGTGGTTTTTCATCAAACTCTTCCGGCAGTGATCTAGCTGACTTCAAGAACGATTTTGCTCTACATCGGAGTCTGGAGGCACAGAGGATTGAGATTGAGCAAAGAAGGTTGGTGTTCTTGGAAAGAAAAAAGGAGAAACGACAATCGGAGATAGTGGCAACTAACCAGACCAATGCCGACTTGGCTCGCACTCAAAGTCTGCAAATGTATCTTCAATTGTCCAGTATCGACCCGACTCAGTTGACGGCGCGCCAAAGGAAGGGTACAAGGTGTTGGACCAAGAGTTCGGGGATGACTCTTAAAGCAGTAGAATCAAATGGTGTTTTATGTTTGTGTTTGTCCGTTCTAGTTTCAAATTCCGTACTAGTTTGTTGTTTTAAGTTCCACAAGTTGTATTAGTTGTATTGTTTCCTTATAAATTCAATAAAAAACACCATTTAAAAAAATATAGCCGTTATTCGTACATATTTGAAAATATAGCCGTTATTTGTATCAATATTTAATTATTATTTAAATTTCAAATTATTAAAAACAAAAAAGAAAATAAAAAAAAATCCGGCGACCGAACCGAATTTAATCGGTCGCCCACAGTACGTTGTGCGGTCGTGGCTTGTTCGCACCCCACAACCACGGCACGGCTGTCTACCGTAGTGGCCGGTCTTACATTCAGTTTAGAGCAATTTAGCTCTGTTTAGTTATATTTTATACTAAACATCAGTTCAATTCAGTTGAAGAGAACTGAACCTAAATAATTTTTTTTTTGAAATGGCAAAGATGCATGACTCGAACCTCCGACCTATTGGTTGAAGGGAAAGCGTCTTACCAACTAATCTGCACGCCTAAGTTATGTAAATCATCTCTTTAAAATTCTTATAAAAGATTTTAAAATGAAACACGGTTAATCATTTTTAAAGTTACGTATGAATGTTTACTATAACAATTCTAGGATGATGAATTAATGAGAAGTTTTTTCTAGACGAAGGAGCCATCTAATAAAGTATATAAGAAATATATAATATATATAATTGAATCGGTAGAGTTAACATATCACTCAAATAGTAATTTGTTAATAATTTTATAGGTATAAATATTCGATTGAATATACTAATGTTATTGTGTTTAGTCAACCTCATCAACCATCATACAAATATTAATATTACTACCATAGTTGAATGAGAGTTTGACAATTCCACGTATATCTCGGGTGATCACAAGTTCACAACTGGCTCGTCAACTTTTTAATACCTAATAAACTTTTAATTTTCTTTAATGAACAACATTACAATACACTGCAAATTGAATACTACTGTCTACTGCAAATTGAGGGATGATGGTGGGTGCATAAATGTAAATTTCGAATGCCGATTAAGCACATGCACATTTTACGTGATCGGTACTCGGGGACAAAATCTCTTCGAAAACACATACTTCCTCCGTTCCCCTAAAATGAAAATATTTTTTCATTTTCAACATACCACCAAAATGAAGTAATTTTTCATTTATAAAACTCATTTTCAAGCACATATAATTAGGTCCACATGTACCTTTTTTTATCTCAAACTCATCTTTAGCCACATATCAACTTTTTTTAAAAACCGTGCAGAACTAAAATGTCTCATTATTAATGAGATGAAAGAAGTATTTTTTTGCTATAAGGTGTTATTTAGTTGGTACAAACCGTACTTAGCTAGCATTTTTGTTCAAACTAAATATTTTGCACCAATAACATAAACTGTTTGGGATAGAATTCCAGTTAAATTATCTTAATGAAATTGATTTACGAACCTAATATTTGAAATTTATTTCTTCCCAAGGAACCAGCTTCTCATTTTAATCCAACTTATCAATTTGTGTTACCGTCTGAAGACGAGTATGGTTGTTTTCTCTTTCATTGAAAATAACTTCAGTTCAGTTCAGTTCAGCTCGATTTAGTTATAATTTATACCTTACTTCAATTCAGTTTAGTTCAGTCTAGTTCGGTTTAGTTTAGTAAATTTCAGTTGAAGAGAACACAACATAAGTCGAAACTATGAAATGAGTGAGGCCCAACCCAATCAAGAGTAGTCATGGTTTGTGTACTGGCCTAGCCTAAAGTATTGGGCTGGGAAAATTACTCTTTCATTGGGCTGGGAAGCCTACTGTTTAAGTGGGTTGGTATTGGGCTGGGGAGCCTACTCATTCAATGGGCTGGGAAGACTACTCTTTAATTTGGACCAGATCCAAGAGTAGTCATGGTCTGGTTGAAGACCTTCATGAGCTTTCAATGGACTTTGATCTTCATTCTAGGAGCTTGAGTTTCGACAACGTTTATTGATCATGATCGTCGGGACTTACTCTTGATCAGTGAACCTCTTGTCCCGCGCGTCTTGTTGAAAATTGCTTGTATCCTTTGTCTGGCTGGTTCTTGAGGTGTGGAATTTAATCTTTTGGAATTTGTTTGTGATATTCCAATAAAATTTCTCCTAAGTGTATGGAGATATCTTCTTGGATCAAGGCTTTCTTCAACTTCTTGATAAGCTTCTTTAAATGCCTTCTTGAATTTCTTGATTGACTCTGTGGACAACTTCTTTAATGCCTATTTAAATTTCTTGAACTTCTTACGTGCCTACTTGAACTTCTTAATTAACTTACGTACGTACTTCCCGAATGCCCTCATAAACTTATAAGCTTAATGTAGAGAGAAGGTGGAAGGTTCTTTACTCTTGCTCTTGCTAGAAACGTGCTCAACTTATGTATGTTAGGTTCTGTTTTCCTTTAATTTAAACCTCCTTTAGTTTCATTCAGTTTAGTTCTATTTAATTTCGTTTAGCTCTGCTTAATTATATGTTATACTACCAGTTCAATTTTATTAAGTTCAATTCGGTTACATTCGATTCTGTTCAGAAAATTGTCAATAGAGTCTTAGTGGTAAATGATCGATGAAGGGACATCTATTCTTATTAATTAGTAATCAATAAAGGAGGAGGAGGAGGATATGGTGGTGGTGGTAGTGGAATGATGTAATAATAACGGTTCATTTTATATACAATTTTAATTTGAATATTTAATATCTACTTTATATTTCATCCATTTCAATTTTGTTTACTCGTATTTTATTATGGATCGTCCTAAATTCAATTACTCATTTCTTTAATGAAAAGTTTTTTTAACTTTATTTACTATCTCTCATACTGTATCAGGGCCGACCCCAGCCCTGTGCAGGGAGGCCTCCAGCACAGGGCCACCGTATTTTTGGGGCCCCATATATTTTTTCTATATTTATGAATAATGTGAATATGATAGTAGTAGTTCATTGTAGCAGAATAAGACTACATTAGTACGTATCCCAATAGCAAGCATATGTGCTTTGCCCTCACAAGGTCTGTGGTTCAAATCCTTACATCTATTGCAATCTATAATTTTTTTCCCCTTTCAAACATTTTTTCTTCTTCTTATTTTCCCGTTTGTTAATTTTTTTTTCTTTAACTCTTTCAATATTTTTATTTACTTCTTATTCTTTAAATTTTCTTTACCATTTATAAACATTTTCTTCTTAATTCTTTAAACCTTTTTTGTTCTTATTTTCACTTTGGTTAACAAAATTTTCCTTTCTACTTCTTTCAATATTTTATTTTTTTATTAATTTTTAAAACATTTTTAGTCTTCATAATTCATTAGACTTTTTTATTTTTTCATTTTTTATTTTTGTCTACATTTAGACTCATATAGACTAATATTCATGGGTTGTCATTTCTAAGTTGTATAGAGTTAAATTAAAAATTTATTTCTTTGAGTTTCGAGATTATACTAGCCTGTTTAATATAAAAATATAAAATTTTAATTTCAACATCATTAAACATTGATGTAAAATTTAAAGTAACATTCAATTTATTAATAAATATATTACAATATATTAAATAAAACTTTGATGTAATTTTAATGCCTTCCATGTTGGTGTATTTTTCTTTATTTTCCTTATATTAAATTTTTTATTTTATTTTTAGGGCCTTAATTAAAATTTTGCACTAGGCCACTTAAATTCTGGGCCGGCCTGCTCATACTTTATTCATTACTTCTCTTATTATATTCAATTTATTTTATACTTTATTTATTTTTTTCATAAAACTTATGTTCGGTCTCGTAGTTAAACTAATTTGAGAGGTAGGGTATTTAATATTTATTACTAGAAAACTGTTATTTGCCTACAATAATCACGTCAGTTATACGTATGTACCTGCACACATCAAATGGATCAAATTAAGAATGAAAAGTATGGGGTATATCCTAAGAGTAGGTATAGTAAAATGGAAGATTTTCTTAACTTATAGGAAAATTCATTTTCTACAATAAAGAACCGGTTATTAGATTTATATAAATAACCAAATAAAAACCTACTCTTTTCATAAAATCTTCAAAACTAAACAATCTTCCTCTCTCTACAAAAACCCTAGAGAGAGAAACATTCAAACTCCGGAAACCGCCGCCGCCTTTCTCTTTTCCCCTCTCTTTCTCCCTTCCCCTCCGCTGGAGATCGGAACCACCGCCGCCTTTCCCCATTCGCCGGAGATAGGAATCATTTCCACCGGAACCACCGCCGGAAATTATGGTGGTCAAACATGGGTACAAACAAATGCACCAATCAATTTCTCTCTCTATCCCTCTAGTTTTGCCGGAATTATGTTGGATCTTGTCGGATTTTCACCGAAAAATTGCTAAAATGTTCATATCAACAAATGCATCTTGTTTTTTTGATTTTTGGTTAAAATCTCAATTAGAAGTGAAATTTGAGCTTTTATTTGTCGTTTTTCGTTGATTTTACGATCTCAAGTTTCCAGATCTGGTTTTAGATCTGAAATCTGATTTTAGATTTGAAATTCGTATGGTGCAAATCGAATTTCACAATCTGCTGGTTTGTTATGGTTTTACCGGTGTTATAATTTTAAGTATCATTGTTATGGTTTTACCTTGTCTTTAATATTCCAGCCTCTTATTTTTTAAGTATCGTTGTTATAGTTTTCAGATCTATTCTTGTTATTTTAAGCAACAACATCAGTGTTTTTAGCATCTGCTGTATTTATTTATGGTTTGAATTTTTACGAATTATCATAGTTTTAAGAGACATTGTTATATCTTTATAATATACTATATATTACGATTTTTATGTACCAATATTACCATTTTTAGTTTGTGTTGCATGTTCGTGCTTTGTTCTAGTTTTAAGCATCATTGTTATGGTTATGTTGAATATTTATGCCTGTTATTAATTTAACACAAATGTTATAGTGTCAAAATCTATTATTGTAGTTTTAAGCAACAACGTTGGTAGTTTTAACCTCTGGTTAAATATTTATGATTTAATTTTTACAACTGATTTAAATTATAGTTTTAAAAGGCATGGTTATATCTTTAAGAAGTACTATTACGAGTGAAGCATCAATGTTATTGTTTTTAACTTGTGTTTCATGTTTTGCTTTGTTATAATTTTAAAACGTATTTTTGTAGTTTTAAAGTGCACAATTATTGTAGTAAATGTTGATGTTACTATATTCATTTTATGCTGAATAGTTGCATGTTATTGTTTTTAACGCATCTGTTACAACCATAAGATCAATTGTTGTAATTTTAAGCATCAACATTAGTATTTTTAGATTTTGCTAAATATTTATGATTGCATATTTTGTTATAATTTTAAGAGGCCCGATTATGATTTTTTGTAGTAATGTTATTGTTTTTAGCTTGTGTTGCATGTTCATGCTTTGTTAAGTTTTTAAAATGCACTACTATGGCTTTATGCATAAATGTTACTATTTTTAGTATGTCTTTTTGAAAGCAAATGTGACCGTTCACTACAAGAATGTAAGAAAATTACAACGGAATTTAACGACGGATAATATTCGTCGTTATATATTACAACGGATAATTCAATCCGTCGTAATATTTACGACGGATAATTATATCGTCGTTATATTACGATGGATTGAATTATCCGTCGTCAATCCCTTTGACCGGATTGTTTAAAAACAAAGAAAAAAGAATTTACGACGGATAGATTTATCCGTCGTAAACCTAACGATGGATAGATTTGTCCGTTGTTACCTAATGACGGATAAGTCTATCCGTCGTTAGCCGGTATCATAACGGGCAGGAGAAACCCTTCTCCCTCACTTCTTCTTTTCCTCTTCTCCTCCTCTCTTCCCTTTTCTCCTTCGCCCTTTTGCGTTTTCCGGCGATTTGCTCGATTCCGACCAGGTGAGGTGACAATACGAAGCTCGCGTGACGAGGAGCGTGTATCCGAAGTCAATTTTAACTTTCATCCGCTCTTTTCTCCGGATTCGAGGTATTTAGGCTAACCCTTACTGTTTGAAATTTGTGAACTTTCATTCTTTGATTCTTTGTGCTTAATTGAATGATTATTTAGTTGATTTTAGATGTTTAATTGAGGAAATTGTGGAATTAGTTGAATTTGTGGTAATTTTGAAGTAGTTGAGTAATATATGTGTATATGGTGTAGGGATTAATAGTATTATGAGATTTAGTTTAGTGTTATGACAAATTAATTTGTTTGAAAATTTTGGGAATTTTGTTAACTTCGACTAAGTTGATTAATTGTATGTTTATGGGAGTATACTAGGTAATTCAAGTTTGAGTAATTGTATGTTTATTTTAATTTGTATTCGTGTCCGTCATAGTAGTTTTGAGACCGTTTGATGATGTAAAATGTTTTGTATATAAAATGTATAGAACATTGTAAACTGAACTATAGTTGAAATTTAATAAGACCTAATAAACTTAGACTTGTCAGGTTCAAAATGAGTACCGGCCGGTAATGGATGTACCGTCGTAAAGTAAACGGGAGAGTTCGATGTAGTTTTGTGAAAGGGGTATAAGCATTTGTTGAATTTGCAATGTCACATCCGACATGTGTAAATGACGGGTTAATAATGTGCCCTTGCTCATTGGAAACATGCGGCAACAAACAATTTTTTAATCCTACAACCATAGTTGATCACTTGGAACAAAAGGAGTTCATGGATGATTATGAAGTATGTGATCATCATGGCGAGGAACCAAGATATACCCACAATATTTTACAGTGGAGGGAGAGGCGGGGGTTGGGGTATCCTATTGAAATCATGTGGCTTGATCTGCTGTAGTGGAATTAGTGTGGATTGGAGCGGTACAACTGACTTAGGAACGAATTCAAAAACTAGAAGCTAGCTAGGATTGTATAAGAGATCAAAAAACATGAGTTGCATGTTTTGAAAAATATTGAGTTATTGTAATGTAAAATGCATGTATGTCTGCGTGTCATATCAGCGTTTCAGTATGAATGTACGAATTAACTAATTATAACGTGAAATGCATTTAATAAAGTATTGGTGATAATTTAATACGTAAGTTAATTAATTAATAAAT
>JAYMSP010003346.1:0-20133 GCA_036897095.1 Plantago elongata
AGTAGCATACGAAGCGGTTAACTGCTTCTGTCTGCTCTGGAGTGAACACGCGCCACCACTTCACTGACGCGTAACCTAACAACAGCGCTACGTATAGTGGTGTCATTGCCTCCACCACTTTGTACACGTCCGTCCATCCTATCATTTTTTTATGTGCGATCCACCAAATCAACTGTTTTTTGTTAGGAAGTTATGGACTAATACATCAGAGAAAATGTGTGTATATATAGATATTGGTGGCGAAAGTTCACGATATTCGTATGTGGCTTAGAACTTAGAGGAGACAAAGCATCTTATATGTTAGCAGATTTCGATTTTTGTCATTTTCTTGGCAAGAATTGGCATCAGAATGTAATACCTTATGATGAGTTGATGAAGTTTGCATTATAACCTACCTACAGTGCACTATCTCAAGCAACCAACTTGTGCAAAGCTGCTAGGGCTAGTGTGATTCTGCTCTGTACATCTATAATCTATCCTCACGTGCCTAACTTTTCATATATGGTGAATATACAAACTGGAGTATTATATTATTTTTCAGTGTTTTGTCTAAGCACCTTTGGGAAAGCTGATGAGTAGACACAGCGACATTTAAGCTAGAAAGGATTCAGGATAGATTAATACCTGCTTGTATTTTGTGGAATACATGTGATCTGATAAAAGTGATCAATAAGATAATACTGCACAGCGTATAATTATATTATTATGTTTTCTGGCTATAGGGACCTCAAGGTCTGGAACAATGTTTGTGCTTACTTATATGACCATTGGAATATTTGTTAACAGCTTTGAATTGAAGGTCTCAAGCGTAAAAATGTGCTTCCTTTTGTGTGTGCGCTGCAATTCCCTGTTGATTGTGTCGCACCCCTTAAAACTGGAACATTCAAGGACTCTAAATGTTTTTCTCAATCAGTTCCAGGAAATCTCTATGTTCAATGTTGATCAGAAATGATTGTGAAATATTATTACTTGGTTTACCTTGTCATTCAGTATGTCTAATCAAAAGGAACTTTCAAGTCCATTAACTATGGTGATATCATCAGTTTTCTTTTTATTGAGAACTTCCTCATCACTCTTGTATTTTTACCTAAACAGATTGATAGACGTCTTGGAGATGATGAAACAAGGAGTGAAGCGGCTCCTGGTTCCGAAAAGTACAGTGTGGAGAGGAATGAGCAAGCGCTTTTCAATTCTTTACAACGGAAAGTGGCTAAAAAACATGGAGGTTTCTGCAAACAGTAGCACAAACAACAGCACGAACGTCATCCCAATTACTAACTGGCCATCACCATCAACCCCAACTTCCTCCATTCAAAGCAAATTTTGCTGTCTTTCTCGAGAAGATGTCCTTCGCTTCCTAATAGGCTGCCTCGGTGCCTTAGCGCCATTACCTCTTTCCACTATTGCATCCCTCGGAGCAATCAATCCGAACTATTCATCCATTGATGCATCCTTGCCAGCTCTCGATGCCAGCAAGAAGGTTCCACATGATCCCTGTGCAGTTGCAGTGGTGGAGCCCACACCAGATGGCAAGAACAAGATCATCGGTGAAATATCTTCAGCCAAATTATGGAGGTGTGATTACTTGGGAGCTGCATGGGCTCTCGCAAACTCATCATCCGGACAGTTTGTTACTGGGGTCGAAGATAATATGACTTCACGATCACAGCCTGATCTTGCCCTTAGTGACACAGCTGGAAACCTCAATTCAGGTCTCGCTGGGGCTCTTCTTTTTTTCTTAAGTATTTATTCTACATAGCATTTCATCCCCTCTAAGTTCAATTCCATTCTGTAGGTAATGGCCGCGAGGGTACAAAAGGGCTCGTCAGGAAATTCAGTAGCAAAAGTATCGGATTCTTTAGCTATTCGTCAAATGCTAATCCTGGCATTGGTGGTAGGAGTATGTACCGAGGGCGAAGTGCCCCGTTGACGTGTAAAGTAACGAGTTCCCTAGCTGCCGTGATGGCACAAATGCTGTCGCATCGGGCGAGTCATGTGTGGGTTACGGAGGCCGAAGAGGATGATGTTTTGGTTGGTGTTGTTGGATATGTGGAGATCTTGGCTGCTGTCAGTAGGCAACCTGCTACATTCCTTTCTGAAACCCAAGCAATAATTTCTGAGCAGCAATAATTTCCTTTTGTCACTTCAGGTTTTAATGATGCCTTGAAGAAGTATTTGGTACACTTGATATGAGAATTTTGGGCTGCTGGTTCTTTTTATTCCCTGTTTCTTCCTTTTCACTCACTGTATATATGGGAAACTGAGAGTTTCCAACTTTCCATTGTCTGGACTCTGGATCATATCATGTGAAAGTTTCTGAACTCAGTTCTTGGCTGGAGTTATCAAACAATTTTACATGAAAGCTGCTCCTAGCTTATTTCGCTATCTATTGAGGGGGCATTTTCGGATGCCAAAGGTAAATATGCACGACTCCTCTCGCATAACATGAAGGTATGATAATGTGCCGTGTGAAAAGGTGTAACGGTGGTTTTCATCGACGGAAGGCATATGTCTCCACCCAGTTGAGCTTATGCTGTCTTCTTGGGGGAAAAAAAACATCCCATTAGAAAGAAATATCTGTTGAAATGAGAGGTGGAATATGTACCAAGTTTTCAGGTGAAACAGGATATATATACATCATCAATCAATATAAAAAGAATTATGGTCAGATGATATATGGCTGAAATTAGAAGCATATATAATCTGGTTGAAGAGAACTTATTCTGAAGATGCAATAGGATTTTGTCACCACAAGTATTACAAATGGGGATCAATTCGAGTTTAACATCAATAAAAGGACATGTAGAACACAAGAAGCATATACTACCTCTTTACTTTCGCTTTTGTGACGACTATAGGCCCATAGCTACACAATCTTGGGAAATTTTGAGACGGCATTGCTTCGAAGTCTAGTTCCCACTACCTGGTGGTCAGATTTATTAGTCATTATTCATTATATGGACGACAACGAAATGCGACTTAGTTTGTAAGACGCCTTCAATTTCAACCAATAGGTCGAGTTCGAGTTACCTTTTAATCGTTTCAAAATAAAGAAACTATTCATCATATGACGTTCCATTAATTCCTTAAATTTTTTGTAAATACAATTCCCGTGGACGTTCCATTAATTCCTTAAGTTTTTGTAAATACAATTGGAATTGAGTTGTTTCAATTTCAATTAATTCTAAGCCGAACAGTTAGATTGGATAGGTAATTACGTCGCTGAGTTTTGGTTGGTTGCTTCTGAATCCGGAACTCTAATCCATGCATCAATCAATCAATGCCTTTTCGTCAATTATATTTGCCATTTCCGTAAAAGCGATCGATATCACAATGTCAGTGAATTAAAATTTTGAACATGGAATTGTATTCGCAAATCTATTGTTGTTTGATTTCATATACCAGCCGAAAACCTCTAACTTTTAAAATCAACCATGTAACAGATGCCAACCTTCACTCTGCAATACTTCTGCAAAGAAGATAACTATTAATGGGATCCAGTTATATATCTGGAAAGATGATGAGACTTCAATTAACCTCAACCTCTAGCAAGATGCAACGTTATGATAGTGATCCGATCCAGATACCAGAAGGTCCTGAGTCAGTCAGTATGCAACTTAAATTTTGTTATATAGTTCAATGTTAAATCTTATCATTACGTTTTGAGATTAATTCATTTTAAAATACTAAAGAAGAGAGGGTTACAAGTTATACACATCGCCATGTAGCATAAATGAATATTGCAAGTAGCAATGAATATATCAAACTAGATAAATTACAAACAGTGATGTTTCCATCCATGAAAGTGTTAGCAGAAACTATGATCCGTTTTTGCACCTTCTTTTACAAGCATATAATCAATAGTGCGTTCGTCAAATAAAAGGTCATGTAACTTTCAGACCAGAGTATTACTATTAAATATTAGCATCTTGAACTTGATCCATCAGTTTACATATAAATTCGATCCGTCGTCTCAAACACTACATAGTAGTACCTCACTTAGTTGTTAAAATGTTGTCAGAAGAGTACTAAACAGACATCCATTTACATGCAAACTTCATCAACTCATCACACACAGAGCTAAGGTATTACATTCTGATGCCAATTCTTGATAAGACAATGACAAAATTGAAATCTGCTTAACATTATATAAGATGCTTTGTCTCCTCTAAGTTCTAAGCCACATACGAATATCGTGAACTTTAGCCACCAATATCTATATATACACACATTTTCTCTAATGCATTAGTCCATAACTTCCTAGCGAAAAGAAACGAAAAACAGTTCATTTGGTGGATCGCACATAAAAAATGATAGGATGGACGGACGTGTACAAAGTGGTGGAGGCAATGACACCACTATACGTAGCGCTGTTGTTAGGTTACGCATCAGTGAAGTGGTGGCGCGTGTTCACTCCAGAGCAGACAGAAGCAGTTAACCGCTTCGTATGCTACTTCACCATGCCATTGTTTACATTTGAGTTTGCGGCCCATGTGGATCCGTTCAACATGAACTATCCATTCATGGCTGCAGATATTATATCCAAAGTGATTATAGTCCTGGTACTGGCATGCTGGGCTAAGTGGAGTAGCAAAGGGAGCTACTGCTGGTCCATAACCAGTTTCTCATTGTCCACACTCACAAACTCTCTAGTTGTTGTAGGGGTGCCTTTACTCAAGGCCATGTACGGTGCCATGGCCGTGGACCTTGTGGTTCAGTCATCGGTGTTTCAGGCTCTCGTGTGGCTTACGCTCCTCTTGTTTGTTCTTGAAATTAGGCGTACCACCAACGACTACTATTCTCATGATGAACTAGATGATGGTGTTGTGAAGATTAAAACCAATGGATCCACACCAGATGTTAGTATTACAACCAGTACAATCATGAGAAGCTTGGAGGAGGCGAAAGCCGTGAATGTTAGTGAAAATCGACCTTCTTTATGGACATTGGTGAAAGTTGTGTGGCTAAAGCTGGCTATGAATCCAAACTCATATGCATGTATCATTGGTATCACTTGGGCTTTTCTATCTAATAGGTATACTACTGTTTCTTAGTTACTTTCTTGAACAAACCATCACTGCTATTCTTCTACTCTAAATGAGCTCTTTCTTAAACTTCTTTAGCAGCAGAAGCTATTTTTTGATATGATAAAGTAAACCAGTTTTACGCAAGCTAAGTGAAAAACTGTTTTTCACAAGAGTTAATAATGATCAAATATGTACTAACTATGATCATACATATACTAAATGTTGGTGATGATCAGGTGGCATCTGGAAATGCCATGCATAGTGGAAGGATCAATTCTCATCATGTCAAAGGCTGGAACTGGCACAGCCATGTTTAGCATGGGTAAGAACTGTTATTGAATTAAAGTACTTGCTTAATTACCATTTATTTATGCCTAATTGTAACAGTATTATGCTGTGTTGAAAGTATTCTGTCCAGAAGCTCAAAGGTGTGGAATTAATCCATTTCCTTGTACTGATTGTCTTTACAGGGATGTTCATGGCACTTCAGAAGAAAGTGATAGCTTGTGGCCCGACTCTGACAATATATGGAATGGCCTTGAGATTTATCGCAGGCCCTTTAGCCATGGCTATTGCTTCCTTTGCTCTTGGTTTGCACGGTGACATATTACGTGTTGCCATAATTCAGGTATAAACAGTTCATAAACATTTCCAAGTACAGCACCTACATATCCCTTTGGGCACTGTATTCACTGTACTAATAAGTTCACTTAGGCAACTACTGTTATAGTAAATGTCTCTATACTGATGGGACGAAGAGAGTATTAATTTTGGGACGCGGTTTTGGTTTTACAGGCAGCATTACCGCAATCCATCACCTCTTTCATCTTTGCCAAAGAGTACGGGCTACATGCAGATGTTATTAGCACTGCGTAAGTTCGCTCTATCAGCTTGAAATTTTTCTTCATTATTATTACCGATCTGCAGAGTTCTGCTGAACAAATTGAGTACTTATATAACTAGCATTTTAACTTGCTTTATTTTCGATTTCAGGGTAATATTCGGGATGATTGTCTCAGTTCCACTCTTGATAGGCTATTATGCAGTTTTAGAATTTGTGCACTAGAAGTCTAAAATATGATTAGCATTAGTATATTTCAATTGCTGGCTGCGTGAGAGTTTTGGATGTGAAGAAAGTAAAGATCTGCACAATTATCATTCTATAAATTCCTTCATTTTCAGATATTAGTGATATATTTATATGAGCCAAATTATAGTAGACTGTGATTTACAGGACACACAAGACAATAACAAGATCATATGATGTACAATATAGAATAGCGAACTCCTGATAATGATCAGATAACACTACCAGGGCCCTGAATCAGAGCCATTCTGATTATCTGCAGGAGTTGATTCTGCTATCCAAAACTCTCCGTTCTCTTGTAACTCTATCAACTCTTCCGTTTCATCATCAACTAGATCATCCTCCGAACTAAAATCGTCTGAAAGGAATAAATCATCCAAACCATCTTCAAAATCGTAATTCTCATCATCATCATCATCTTCTAATTCATTGACCAAAGGTTGAGCATCATAACTATCAACATGTCCGACAACACGTTCTTTCCTCCCCTCTCGTCTTATCCTCTTCCCTTCCCTTACTAGCACCATCATCTCTTTTTTAATTGTCAACAGTTCGTCCTTGTCCAAAAGCTTACCTTTATCACTATAACCCTCCACCAAAAAGACAGAGTCTCTTTGGCCCTTTATGCTCACATAAAACATCTCAGGGTGCCTCACAAGCATTCCCCTAAGCTTATTGGGCAATCCAAACTCCTTCCTAAAATGAGTCAAATGGTCCACCAACGTCCTCTTCTCGACCGTCATCCCTAAAACCTCCCTCACCACAGCACATGCTCTCTTCTCTGCCTCAATTGACTCTTTCACTAAATCTGTTACATTAGTCTTGTATGGACACATATCCGGCATTTCTTGGAACTTTATAAGAAAATCACGATGATCTCGCTTGACATTCAGTCCCTTCCGGAGTCTCAGGTGTTTGAATTTCAATGGTCTGTCAACAATCAGTCCAAGAGACTCATCTTCATCACGTGAAGGAATAACATTTGCAAGATTCGAGTCCCAGGTGACAAGCTCAAGGGCACGACCATAAGAAGTGTCCACAACTTTAAACTTGTCTGGATGATCATTGCATAGACGTGAGCGGAAGTTTACAGGCAAGCCAAGGTCAGGACCCAAATGCACAAGCTTGGACAGCAAAAGCCTATGATATGGAGATGCAATCATTAAAAGCTTCTGAAGTTTCGCAGCCAAAGTATCGGCCATCCGTTTCTTAAGCTCAATCTCTTTCTTCACAATGGCTGCAGCAGCTGGAGTGAGACGGACACAGAGTTGTGAAAGTGATCCCGTGGCATACTTTGGTAGAGGCGGAGCAGGGATAGTGAACAGCTCAAAAATAGTAGGGTAACGACGGATCATCATCAAGATGGAACGGGGCTTGGGTAAGGATAGGTAGGGGCGACATTTGTAGAGAATTTGGAGAGGCATAAAGTGCTTCGGTTTGGAAAGGAGGAGAGTTTTGAGCTTCTGCACGAACCGCACCTTGTTTTGCTTGACCACATGCTTGTCTAACCTCGGATCACGGACTAGCTTTCGAGCAGACGTAGAGCATTTTATCACAACAGGTCTGTAGAATGATGGAACGCTCGTTCTCGGAGGGTGAGTAGTTCGTTTTGTGCGGACGCTAACACTACTTAGTTTCGGCATTCTCGGGTTAAAACTGGACTGGAGTGATTCAGTTTGCAATGGAACTTGTATTTGTGGATAAATTGCTGCTGCAAAAACCATGGTTGCGAAGTTCTTGATGATGGTCAGTCACAGCGGCATTTAATCAAACACCCGGCGTGCAACTTGTGATATGGCTAGAATTAAGCCAAGAACGTCGGAAAGTTTGCAGCTTTTGGCGATTATCGTTGACAGGAAGAAAAAAAATTCTGGGAAAGGTGTAAACTTGTGGAAAGATTGGTAAGCTACACCGAACTTGTGCTCTCTGAAGCAAACTTGGCAGGGTAAAACGATAAGAAACTAAGGAAGAAGGAGAACATAAACATTTTGGGAAGGGTTTATTGCAATTACAGCCTCCAAATATACATGAATTACAATTAGGTCCTATTTTAGCTAAATAATTTCAGACAATATTCTAATGTTTCAAATAATGATTAGCCCAAACATTTGAGTAAACTTTATCATTTTAATAAAACATTTTCATTTTCCAAATTTCAAAATTTATAAGTATTTATTTTGAACTAACCCGAACTTTAGCATCACCATTAATCATTCGACCAATGGTTTTAATCAGACTTATCCGGCTCATTACGACTTTCAAGTTGTGAAATGCATTTTGATCGTGAAACGCCATGCTTGGTAGCATTTTTTGGGAATGCATTTTGAAAAATTCAATCCTTCTCCAAAATTCAAGCTATCCATTCTTGGGGAGTATTTCCAAAAGCAATTAGTGTAATTCGGGTTTGACAAAATACGTTTGGACTGAAATACAAACTATCAATCAGCCTCGTAAATACACTCTACCTTGAAAACACACCAATATATACCAAGCCACGCAGTGTATTCCATGAATGAGCAGTGTTATTGTATTGGCCATTGGGGTTATTGTTAGTTACGTTAAGATTCTTGGCTTGTTGCATTTAGCTTACTAATAATTTTGAAGAAAATTTGGATTATATTGATTGGCTTGTATCAGTTGTATATGATGAAAGTAGCTAATGAAAGAGCAAAGACGCAAAGAACAATTGACACCTTTAATCTCAACAAACAGAAAGAGTCAAAACAAAAGAAAATCTGAAATTTGGCAATTCTTTGGCATACTGTTAACAGGTAACACACCACATAACATGCTCATAAACAGGTGTACCAATACAAAAACAACTTCGTTTCTTTCTCTCCGATGATATGATAGTATATAACTGGACTTGAACCGTATTTAATTTTTTGAATCACAACTTTCCATCTTTTCTCAATCTCATTAATTCATTAATTTCTTCTTAATAAATCTTCCTGCATGCATTTGACCTTACCAGATTCATGCACATCTCCTACAACCAATCATTCAATCATTTCTTAATCAATAATCACACACAAACACAGTTCAAGAATGTCTACACATGCTCAATCGAATGTCTGTGCTCTTACGTAGTTTTCTCAGAACATGGCTCGCTCCTCTGGTTTTGTAAGCTATAATCATCTTCTTCATCATCATCATCGTAACATAATGCTAATGCATGTTCTTACATTTTGATTCTTATCATGTTATCTATTGTTTGCTCATTTGTCTATGTACATAGTGCTCACTGATCAGGACTCATTTGATTTCATGATAATTTGAAGGTCTATATGATCCTACACTTTTGAGATGTCAAAATGTTGCATTAATGGATGTTCTTTAGCAATTGACTCTGTTTATAGTGCTTGTTTTTCTGATTTTCAGTGATACCCTAGAAATTCTTGTTGACCGAGTGATTTGCCGTTTGCGATACTACATTTACCCTACTAATGAAGTGCTTCAGCTATTATAATAAAAGAATACGTGCTATTTTTAAGTCAGAGATTAAGTGTGTATACACAGATTTTGATTCTTGAATTGCTTAATTCTTCATATCCGGTCAATGGTTTTAGTCATGCTTATCATACTCGTTATGGATTTCAAGTTGTGAAATACATTTTGATCGTGAAACGCCCTATTAGTTAGTTTTTGCTTTTTGGAGATGCATTTTGAAAACTCAATCCTTCACTAAAATTCAAACCATACATGTATGGAAGTATTCCCAAGCGCAGTCGATACAAATGTTGAATTTTACAAAATGCGTTTAAACCGAAACACATACTACTATCGGCATCGTAGATACAATCAACCTTAACAACACATCCATACACAAACCACGCAGTGTATTCCATGAAAAGGACATTAATGTTGTATTGGGCTTATTGTTAGATACGTAGGTTCTTGGCTTGTTGCATTCATCTTATCAATAAGTTTCAAGACTGCACGTCCTTTTATTTTATTTCGGAATGTGTATTTGTATATGGAGTGTACTGGATTGTTGAGGTAAGTAACATTTCTTATGCTCTGATATGTGCTTTTGATATAAACTTTTAAGCTTCTAAAGAAGAATACTATAACAAGTAAAAAATCTTACTGCAATTACATAAATTACACTTTAAATAAATTAAAATTTAAAATATAAGTGAGAAAATCAAAACATAAAGTTAATTTTGATATCTAATCAATATGGATGTATATACGTCGTGTTAAATTGTAACCGCATCTTATTAGTATGGTGATATATTGACAAAAATATTTATGTATTTATTTTTGCTATTGTGTAAAAAGAAAAAAGATTAAAGTAAAAAAAATTAAAGTAAAGTACAAAAACATGTTACTTTAGATGATAGGTTTACAAATCAAGCATGCTCGCTAAAATCATTACAAATAAGTCTATTCTATTTTTTTGCCCTAATTTTTTCTTTGTTTTCCCATTGTAACCTCATTCCTTCTTCCAAATTCAATACGCTTCTTTCTCCAGCACTATTACACTACACTTATTTTTCTCTTATTTTTATTTTTTTGTTGATTTCTACTCGCTTCTTCCTTCAAAAAGCTTTCATCCTCATCTCTCTTTGATTTTTTTCTCCCTTATCTTCTCGTTTTCGACATGAATTTAAAAAAAACTTGTTCTGATTCGATTTTTCGATGTGGAAATAGAGGAAAGGCCTGGGCAATGCGGCGTTACTCGAGATTAGAGCTTTTTTTAATGGATTTTGTATAGATAATTACTGTAGAATATAAGTTGCAGGTAAATTTGGTTAGTTTCATGCCCATCTTTGTTGGTTTTATGTTTGCTAGTTTCAAAAAGTTAATTTTATTGTATAAAAAGTTAGTTTCACAAATATTCAAATATGCTTGTATTCGTTTCAGGAATATTAAATGTTAGTTTCCCTAATTTCATACCAAGTCAAACTAGTTTCAGGAGTATAAAAGTTAGTTTCACAAACATAACAGTTAGTTTCAAACATGTCCGTACCAGTTTCAGGGATTTTGATTCAACTAGTTTCAGGACTTTTATGATTTTGAAACTTACTTTTGTGTACATGAAACCAGGATTTGTGAACATGAAACCAGTTTTTGTGGTTATGAAACTAATATAAAAAAATTTGAAATGAGTATAAAGACATCTGAAACTAACTTCAATTCACATGAAACTAATCAAACTAATATTTATTGGATGGAACTTAAAATTAACCAACATTTTTTAGTTGCTGAAACTAACATTAATGAATATGAAACTAACTTTGAGTTCCTGAAACTAGCTTAATGAACCTGAAACTAACATTATCGAATATAAAACTAAAATTGATGAACATAAAACTAACTTCTGAGTTTTTGAAACTACTTGAATGAACCTGAAACTAATATCATTTATAGTGCAACTAATATAAAAAATCTTGAAACTAGTATAAAGGCACCTGAAACTAACTTCAATTCACATGAAACTAATATTTGTTGTGTGATGGAACCTGAAACTAACATTTTTTAGTTGTTGAAACTAACATTAATGAATATTAAACTAACTCTGAGTTCCTGAAACTAGCTTAATGAACCTGAAACTAATATAAAATATCTTGAAATTAGTATAAAGGCTTAATGAATCTGAAATTAATATAAAATATCTTTAAACTAGTATAAAGGCATCTGAAACTGACTTCAATTCACATGAAACTAATTTACTAATATTTGTTGTGCGATGGAACCTGAAACTAGCATTTTTAGTTGATGAAACTAACATTACTTAATATGAAACTAGCTTAATGAACCTGAAACTAACTTTATTGAACATAAAACTAAAATTGATGAACATGAAACTAACTTTTGTGTTTTTGAAACTACTTGAGCGAACATGAAACTAATATTATTTATACTGATACTAACATACTAGATCTTAAAACTAACATTGTAGGCTCAGCAACCGCTTAATTAGGGTTAGGGTTTAGGACGGATCCAGGACGATAGTCCCTGGACCCGTCCTAAACCTAAACTCTAATTAAGACCGTAGATCCTGGAGGGAGTAATCAAATTTAGTGGATTTTTGGGTTCACCATTTTTCCCTAGGGTTTAGAATTTGTGAGAGGCTCGATAGTCGCTTAATTCGAGTTTAGTGAACTTGAAACTAAGTTTTGTGGACATGAAACTAGGTTTTGTGGTTTTAAAACTAGTTTTTGTTGTTTTGAAACTAACTTTTGTGTTCCATGAAACTAACGAGTTTGAGGATCTAGTCAAGGTACTTTCAGGCTTTCAAGAGTTTGTTTCATGCCTACAGATTTCAAATTGGTTATGTAATTCAATTTAGCGCCCTATTTAGAGTCTATTACTGTAGCCGGATTTCAAAATGATTATCAAATCCAATTTTGCTTGTTTTTAGGCTCACAGCTAATAAGAATGAAGTGAAGGGTAGTTGTGTCTAGTTAAAGTGGATTTAGTGGTCAAATATTTAGAATACACTTATATGTAATTGTTTTAAAGAGCCATCCTTATATATAATTGTTATCATTAAGTGGTTTATATATATAATTCTCTGAAAAAAAAACTAATGTTTGGACTTTCGTAAATATAAATGATTGAGTTGTATTTTTATAATGTTTGCATTAATATAAAAAAAAATTCGAATGATTTCTTTCAATTAATTAAAAAAAAACTCGGCAAGGTAATGAGTTATAAGGTGGTATTGGATAATTGTAACTTATAATATAATTAGTTTATTAAAAAAATTAAACATTATAAATCATCACATAGGAACTAATTAAATTATATAGAAATACACATTTTAAGGAGGAGAGAATTACGTCCATTTTAATGACAACTATTATATATAAGGATGACTCTCTAAAACAATTACGTCCATTCTAATTTTTTACCCCCTAAATCCACTTTAACTAGACAAAACTACCCTTCACTACACTCTTATTAGTTGTGAACCTAGAAAATAAGCTCAACTGGATTTCATAATCATCTTGAAATCCGGCTACAGTAATGGACTCCAAATAGGGTGCTAAATTAAATTACATAACCAATTTATAATCCGTAGGCATGAAATAAACTCATGAAAGCCTGAAACTACCTTGACTAGATCTTGAAACTAACATACTAGTTTGATGGACACAAAAGCTAGTTTCAGAACCACTAAAGTTAGTTTCAAGTTCACTAAACTCGAATTAAGCAACTATCGATCCTCTCACAAATTCTATAACCCTAGGAGAAAATGGTGAACCCAAAAATCCACTAAATTTGATTACTCCCTCCGGGAGATACGGTCTTAATTAGGGTTTAGGTTTAGGACGGGTCCATGGATTATCGTACTAGACCCGTCCTAAACCCTAACCCCTAATTAATCGGTTGTCGAGCCTACAATGTTAGTTTTAAGATCTAGTATGTTAGTTCCAGTATAAATAGTATTAGTTTCAGGTCCACTCAAGTAGTTTCAATAACTCAGAAGTTAGCTTCATGTTCATCAATTTTAGTTTTATGTTCAATAAAGTTAGTTTCAGGAACTCAGAGTTAGTTTCATATTAGTTACTGTTAATTTCAGCAACTAAAAATGATGGTTTCAGGTTCCATCACACAAGAAATATTAGTAAATTAGTTTCATGTGAATTGAAGTTAGTTTCAGGTGCCTTTATACTAGTTCCGAGATATTTTATATTAGTTTCAGGTTCATTAAGCTAGTTTCAGGTTCATTAAGCTAGTTTTAGGAACTCAGAGTTGGTTTCATATTCATTAATGTAAGTATCAGCAACTAAAAAATGTTGGTTTCAGGTTACATCACACAATAAATATTAGTTTAATTAGTTTTATGTGAATTAAAGTTAGTTTCAGGTGCCTTTATACTAGTTTCAAGATTTTTTATATTAGTTTTAGTATAAATAATATTAATTTCAGGTTCATTCAAGTAGTTTCAAAAACTCAAAAGTTAGTTTCATGTTCATCAACTTTAATTTTATGTTCGAGAAAGTTAGTTTCAGATTCATTAAGCTAGTTTCAGGGACTCATAGTCAGTTTCATATTCATTGATGTTAGTTTCAGGAACTAAAAAATGTCGGTTTCAGGTTCCATAGTACAATAAATATTAGTTTAATTAGTTTAATGTGAATTGAAGTTAGTTTTAGATGTCTTTATACTAATTTCAAGATTTTTTTATGTTAGTTTCATAACCACAAAAACTGGTTTCATGTTCACAAAATTTAGTTTGAAAATCATAAAAATCCTGAAACTAGTTGAATCAAAATTCATGAAACTAGTACGAACATGTTTGAAACTAACTGTTATGTTTGTGAAACTAACTTTTATACTCTGAAACTAGTTTGACTTGGTATGAAACTAGGGAAATCAACATTTATGCTCCTGAAACTAGTATGGATTGATTTGAAACTAGTGAAACTAATATGTATGCCAATGTAACTAATGTTTTATGAAGCTAATATTCCTGAAATTATACAAATATATTTGAATATTTGTGAAACTAACTTTTTGAAACTAGCAAACATAAACCGACAAAGATGGGCATGAAACTAACTAAAATTTACCTGCAACTTATATTCTACAGTAATTATCTATACAAAATTCATTAAGAAAAGCTCTAATCTCGAGTAATGCCGCGTTGCCCGGGCCTTTCCTCTTCTTCCACATCGAAAAATCGAATCAGAACAAGATTTTTTAAAATCCAATCCGAAAACGAAAAGAAAAGGGAGAAAATATTAAAGAGAGATGAGCGAAGAAAGCTTGTTGGAGAAAGAAGCGAGTAGAAATCCACAGAAAAATAAAAAGAAGAGAGAAACAAGCGTAGTGTACTGATGCTGAAGAAAGAAGCGTTTTGAACTTGGAAGAAGAAATAAAGGTGCAATGGAAAAACAAAGAAGAAATTAGGGCAAAAAAAATAGAACTGACTTATTTATAATGATTTTGACGAGCATACTTTATTTGTAAGTACATTATGTAAAGTGACCTGTTTTTGTACTTTACTTTTTAAAGAACATATATTTTAATGAGTGTAACAAATAAATAAAATAAATAAAATTTATAAATACATTTAAAAGTTTACCCTTTAGATATATAAAATGGGCCCTAAATTTATTGGGCCTGGTGTAGAGGGTCCTATTCACACATGCTCAGATTCGGCCCAAAGTCCATACTTAATTTCTTTGAATCACAACTTTTCATCTGCTCTTAATTTCATTGATTCATATCTAATTTTTTCACATATGTTGTTGGAATACAAAAATAAATCTTCCTGTAACTTTACCAGATTCATGACACATCTCCTACAACCAATCATTCAATCATTTCTTAATCAATAATCACACACAAACACAATTCAAGAATGTCTACACATGCTCAATCGAATGTCTCTGCTCTTACGTAGTTTTCTCCGAACATGGCTCGCTCCTCCGGTTTTGTAAGCTATAATCATCTTCTTCATCATCATCGTAACATAATGCTAATGCATGTTCTTACATTTTGATTCTTATCATGTAATCTATTGTTTGCTTATTTCTATCAGTCTATGTACATAGTGATCGGTACTCATTTTGATTGCTTCTGGATAATTTGAAGGTCTATATGATCCTACATTTATGGATGTTTTTTAGCAATTGACTCTGTTTAGTGCATTGTTTATCTGATTTTCAATGACAATACTCTTCAAATGATTGTTTTCTGAGTGATTTGCCGTTTGCGATACTACATTTACCCTTCTGATGAAATGCTTCAGCTATTAAAAGAAGACGTGCTAATTTTTAGTTGGAGATTAAGTGTGTGTACACAGGTTTATGATTCTTGAATTGCTTTATTCTTCACAGCTTTCAATCCGGGATCAGAAAGGCCGAGGAACCTGTAACTGCAGCCTAGTTCGTGTAGCTTCTCTGTTCTTATTTCTCTTCTTTATATGGTGCATATGGGTAGCTCAACGAGAGGTGGTTCTTATTACGTATTCCATTGAATTCTGTGACCTGAATCTGTTGCATAATGTGACGATATGGAGGTGGCTAACTGTCGACCTGATCATATGCAGAAACCATTAGTGTGGACTTTACAAGAGAATATATCCAAATTTCTTACTTGTGAGGTAAGTATGTGATATATTTTGCTTTATGAAGATGATTTGTGTCTGATAAACTAAGATTGTGTTGTTTTGTAGAATGAATGCAGGCCTCTGGGGACAAGGGTGCTACCTAAAGGAATAATTGCGAATACGTCTAATCTAGAAAGGCGGCCATTATGGGGTTATCCGCAGGTACCTTGTAGTATTAATTAAACCTTACTAAGGCTTATGGCTTTAAATTACTCTGCTTTTGGTTCGTAAGAAGCTCAAAGCTGAAATTTCCGGTTGACGTATGAGTAATGAACTAAGTAATAATGCTCATTGAGCAGTATAGTACATAAAGATAAATATTGTCGAGTATTAGCAGCAGTTGTTCTGGAATTTGAATTACGTTTAGTTGACTTGAATTTTCAGCAAGGCTAACTGTGGCTGAGATTCTAACATTGGCTATATAAATCCTATAAACAGAAATTGAAACCATCAAGAAGTTTATTTGCTGTTGTTGCTGGAATAAAGCAAAGCAAGAATGTGGATGAGATGGTCCAAAAGGTAAGCGGTATCATCTCCAACAGATTGTTCAGGCAATTTTCTTCGGCCCAATATTCTCATAATAAACAAAGTTTCTACCTCTATTGCAGTTTCTAGGAAGCAATTTTGTTGTGATGCTTTTTCATTATGATGGTATTGTTGATGGATGGAAGGTTTTCGAGTGGAGCAACAGAGTGATACATATATCTGTTGAGAACCAAACGAAATGGTATGGCTAATGAAACCTGCTTTCTGTACACTTGTGTTTCTCTGTGAATCTTGTACACTTTCTGAGCAATCAGTTATATTGTTTGAAGTTTGAAGTGTGTGAATATTCTACAGCTAAAACGCCTTTTATTACTTAAAATAAAAGAGCCTTGCTTCTCGACCGATTTATTTCCAATTCGACATATGCTGAAAGTAAGCTTTTACCCATGTATTGAAAATCCGTTGATTATCACACTGTCAGGTGGTTTGCGAAGAGGTTCTTGCATCCAGATATAGTGGCAGATTACAAGTATGTTTTCCTGTGGGATGAAGACCTTGGAGTTGAAAACTTTAATCCTGATCGGTACGGAAGCCTTCTCTTCTTCCAGGAAGTTATACAGAGAAAAGGACGACCTTAATGTTTACATTTAACGTCTCTTGCCACTATTATGTCCATGTTCCTGCAATGTTCCAAGTTCCGTCCCGGCTATGTCATTATCGAATCATCTGAGGATTAAAATTTATGTGTTGGCTGCAAATTTCCTGCAGATACTTATCAATTGTGAGAAATGAAAGCCTTGAGATATCACAACCAGCACTTGATATTGACAAATCTGAAGTGCATCATCTTATCACTGCACGATGGAAAAGAACACAAGTCCACAGGTTCGTTCATCATAAGTCCATCTTGTACTTGGATCAAAGTATTTCTATCAAAGTGACCAAAGCCCGTGCAACGTGTATTGCAGGAGGGCTTACAAACACGGTGAACAAGGTATTCAATGTGATGGAAACAGCACTGCTCCTCCATGCACAGGGTAGAGTTTACAGCTAATCAACTTCAGTTCTCTTGTTTTTTGTCATGTAACTGTTACATTGAACCCCATTTATGGAATTGAGTTCTGATTTCGACTGCCTGAGTCGTTTGTTACTGCAAATGCTGTTATGCAGCAATGTTCTGATAAGAAGGAATTGATCTGACAGGTGGATAGAAGTGATGGCCCCCGTGTTTTCAAAGGCTGCGTGGCGTTGCGTATGGTATCTGATCCAGGTAATGTCAACGATCAGTCATTGTATATCATTGCTTCCTTTCCACGTTAGTGAGCTAAGCTTGCATTTTAGGATAAAACTTTCTAAATTTCATGATCTCTTTCACAGAATGACTTGATTCATGCTTGGGGAATAGACTTGAAGCTTGGGTACTGTGCACAGGCAAGATCTCTAGACTGAGTATCACATATCCCTTTGTCCTGCATATGTTCTGTGCATTAGTTAATGTATCGGTAGCTTCTGCAGGGGAACCGAACAAAGAATATTGGTGTTGTAGATGCAGAATATGTTGTTCATTATGGCCTCCCTACATTGGGAGAACCTAAAAAGAAGGTATACATAGTTTACCTTTCTGTTGAAGCTGCAACTGTTTAGTTCATCTTCGAATATACTAAACAGATGTTGAACAAAATCTTTACTTGCAGGGAACAATCAAGACAAGTGCACTCGACAAGAGAATCGAAGTAAGTCTGCACATCTAATTTCTTTTCACTTAGTTCTCCGTTCTATACTGAGAAAGGGCTCATCTCATGAAATCAATATCAACTATCAAGCATGCATATTTGCCACTCATTTTACATACTGGACAAGTAATAATAAAGAAAGAAATCGCGTTGATGCAGGTAAGAAAGCAATCATACCGAGAGTATAGAGTATTCAAAAACCGTTGGAAAAAAGCAGCTGAAGAAGATGGATGCTTTACCGATCCTTATCCAGACGATGAGAAGCTCCTACCGAACCAAACAGTTCTCTGATTCGATTCTTGTTCGACATGCTGCTGAACACATGAACTGTATACAGAACAATGGAGCAGTGGCAAATATGGCTTCTCCTATGTAAAAGTACTTGGATTATGATATTGGGGTTAAGTTATGATGATTTTATAAGGTTAACTAGGAAGGGAGAGATCTGCTCTATTTGGACATGGAGTAAAATGTGTACATACTACAAATAGTTATGCTTAGGAATTGGTTTTTCGTTCTATTGAGAATTCAAGTATTTTTTGTTCACCAAGTCACATTACAACTACTCATGTTGTTATAAAGAAATGGTTTGTGTCTTTTCTTTGGAACGGCAAGTGCACGTAGGGTTATTATGTGAGGGACTTGGTTCGGCTAACTCCACAGGTACATAAATCGGGTAGGGTTATAAATTATTAGGCTCAGCTCGATCCGTCTAAATAGGAGCACATACCCACACCATACCCTTTTGGAGACTGAAAGGAGGATTGTCCCCACCTGCTATACATAGGAATTCATTGAACTTGTTCATGATGCATGTATGGCAGACCAATGTGAAATTGTTGTAGTTGTAGTATGATTCCAAATACCGTAATGTTATAATGTATGTTTTTTACGCAACGTGATAAATTATCTTCAGAAATAATAAACGCGTGACTCGTTTTATTAAATGTAGGACTTAATTTTAATATAAATTAACACATAATTTTATTAATTTATAAAATATTCTATTAATTTTAAAATACTACAATTTAATCCAAAAATACTTTAATTTATGCATTTAAACTCTCTACCATGTGTATTTCTTTTCCATCTTCAAACAAAAATAGTCGAAGAACACGAAGGTAGTTATGATTTTCAAACAATCATTATTAAAATTTAAGTATAATAATATAAATAAAAAAATATAAATTTAATTAAATCATATACATCAAATTAACATTTTTAATTACTTTAAATTAAAACATGCTCGTAAAACAAGTCAAACGGGCTATTTAAGGCTATCAAAACAACCTGTATAGCAGCCCTTAGGGCTGCCAAACGATTGACAAACTTGAGGGCTGCTAGGCCTGACTCTGATTTGGCAGCCCTCAGATTAGCGCCTGGCAACCATGATGGCCGCCAGGACGCTGGTTTGGCTCCGACAGCCTTAAAAGTTGTGAAGCATGTTTGTTGATTTTTTTTCAATCTTCTTAAAATTTTTGATTATATATTAGTTTATTTTAAATATTCAAATGATGTAAATTAATTATAAACAATCATATATCAAATAAAAAAAATATAATTTATACTAAACATCTCAGATTCAACATTATTTGTAATATTGATTATAATTTTATAATATTAATTTTTGTTATGTTATGATATCATAGTGTATATACGTTCATATATTTTTGAAGATGGGATAATTTATTAAATTTTATGAAAAATGGGGCTAATTCTCTCTCTCTC
>JAYMSP010003347.1:0-20132 GCA_036897095.1 Plantago elongata
AAATTTCAAAATTGGTCTCATTTTGTAGATCGTGAAAAAACGTATCCGTTGGTGTTTTTTTTGTATTTTTTTATTAAATATTTTTGGAGATATTATCGTTCGAAAACGGATAAAAACCGAAAATCGGAGAAAAGGAAAAAAAACAAAAAATAAATAAAGGGGGGGTGTATGTGGCAGCAGCCAAATTGGCTGCTGCCAGGCGCCGTGTCAGGCGCCTTACGTGCCGTGACACGGTGCGGGAGGCTAATGCCGCGCCCATTGGCGCGGCATCATGCCCCGATGGGGGCGCCACGACGCCCCCATTGGGGGCAGTCTAAAGCTGTAAGCTTCATATTGTTTTTTATAAACTTGAGCACAAATGTCACTTTAAGGAAGTCTTGAATGTGTCAAGGTAAAACTAAAGTTTGTCTGTTTTACTCTCGGGAGCTCGGAATCAAGAAGACAACATTTGCTTCAAGAAATTGTGAAACTAAGCACTATGTGGATACTTTTTGATGTCAATGGCATGTTTTGGTGGGTTTTCAGGACTCATTTCCTGTAGTCAACAGCTTAGGGTGTTTACGAAAATTGCATGGGTATCGGAATCATTTTATACATGCTGCAGCAGGCATACTTTTTCCATACTCAGGCAAAACAGGGGTTAGTTTACTGCTGGAAGGGCGTTAATTTGGATCTGTAAACATTGAAAGACTGTTTGTTTCTGTTGGACATGGTTTGTAGTGTAGTCCAGTACGTTTCCATTAGGTTTCATGCTCACTTTAAAAGTAAACAGGGGCAATTCCTTGACTATGATACAATACCAAATTAAACAAATCTGACTTGAATACTCTAGTTGAAAAAGCTTAAGCTTCAATTGGTAAATATCCAATGCCATTCATCATATTTGGACAGAAGACTATGCCTCAGGAGTAAATCACAGTTTAAGCTGGGTAAACATTCTACTGTTGCATACATAGATGTAATAAAAGGAGTGCATAAACACGAAATTAGGTACATCTCAACATTATTCCTGAGCGATGGTTAAAAACATATAAAGCTCTCGAAGAAGAGCATAACAAGCTTATTTAGAAACGCTAGATACAGATTGAAACTAGTCTTATCCTCTATATTCAAGAACGGAGAGTATATACCTGAACCTGACTACTGATATAAATGTCAAGACGAGCGCGTGAAAGGAGGTTTTGTAGATTGAACAGAGTAACTTGTGCAGATGTGATCACGATGCTTGCACCAATTCCTTGATATCATATCCTTGGAGCTACAAAATAACAAGGCCAACCAAGTTGAACGTATAAGCTCTCTCGAACCAATTAATTGCAGTATAACACCTAACATCTGAAGATGTCTAACAACGAAGCACAATTCAGTTGGTTAGACGCTTCACCTCCAACCAATAGGTCGGGGTTCGAGTCACCCTTTAGCCATTTCAAAAAAAAAACATCTGAAGATGTCTATATTGCCTCAAATAAGAGTTTGAAGTATAATTTCTGGCTTATCAAAAACAATGTGGCCAGGTTGAGGTAAGATATCTTTTGAAAATTAGAAAACACGTGAAAACCAGAGGCATAATGTCACGAAATTATTCTACATGACAAGATCTGGCCAAATTTTTCTAAAATCTCAGCTGGTTTTTGACAATTTTTATAAGGTTTCAAGGACATTGCAAAATCTGCAGCTTGGGGGTTTCGAAGCTACAATTTACAAACTCCAGTTAACAAGATGAAAGGTCCGAAAAATTAAATATTAGATCGATCTTATTGCTGATAAAATATTACCACAAGGAATGTGAGAAGCAAGATAACTCCAGAATTCCACACGGCATGAATCATGATCGGAGTTAGAAGGTTGCGTGTCTGAGCATAAGAAAATCCCAAAGCAGTCCCTGGACAATCATGACATTAGAAGCACATAAATTTAGCATGAGTGCTTCTCCACTCTCCTGAATGTTAAAGATCATCTTGATTTAAGTTGAACTAGTAAATTTTGTTTGCATGATAGCACAACAAGTGAACTTCTGATCAAACATGAAAAAGTTTAATGCTATAGGACAAAGTCAAACAAATGAACGGAAAATCAGAGTGTTCTTCTCTAATTCCACGAACATTACTACATTTCACAAGGACAATCGCCAAGTTGATCTAAATTTATCTATATTTTTATCAATTGAATATCTACTGATTTTTTGCTTCTGGAATAGTAAACTTGTGAGCAGACGAATTACCTAGAACAAAAAGCTGAGGAAATTCTCCAGGTGTGAGATGCGCCCCTGCAAATACGGCAGCACTGATAAAAACAGCTATTGGTGTGGGCACCCTGTAAAATTTTTAAAACAAATTGATAAGCATAAAGATTCCAAACAAGAATGTGCACATAATTCAGCTAGGTCCACTGCACATAATTCACTAGGTCCACTTTTCAGGAAACTGCAAATTTTACTTTCAAAACATAATACTATCAAATGGAAAGTTGGTATGAAGGTGGTCTTAACGACATTTCATCTTCAGTGGAACTTTTTACCCCCACTATAATCATTTTTTAAATTTGGCTAGTCCACTAGCAAGCAGTCTCTAATTTCTAGTTATATATAAAATTTGCAACCTAGAATAGGAGAAATCATACCACTTGGTAAGAGACACCATTAAGAACCCTCTAAAGACAGTCTCCTCGAGGATGGGTGCAAGTATGCCTGTAATACCAACCAAGCAGGCAGTGCTACACATAAAACAACAGAAGAATAAGTAAATTTATGTCATCCTCAATAATATTGTACAGAAACTAAATGAAAACACATTACTGAATAGAAATGCAATCTAGAATTTGAAGCCACTGAAGTAGGGTACCTGATACTTGAAGACCCAATTAATGGAAGCAAGCGAACAAGAGCATCAGTCTGTAATCAATATAGAGGCAAAGAATTTCATATCTTGGGAGGAAAAAGTCCTATGCACTTAGCGCGAGAGGCTTCCTCAGGATTCCTTAAAAGAGTATAAGTTTTAAAACAAAAGGTTTCAAGAGATCAACTCTGTGTCCACAAGTATGATGCAGAACAAATGAAAACTTAAGATTTGCCTTCACAAATTCCACCAGAAGAAAATGATACTCATCATATGAAGTCCGACTATAACTTGGAGTCAATCTTTTACATACAGCATCTGAAATTACTTGCAAATCTACCTCGCATTAGAAAAGCATTTTAATGTTTTCTTTTCTTCACAAGTTTACATGCATAATGCACGCAAAAAAGCATCAACCGTGATAAATATTTCTACTTCTTATTCTAACCTCTCTTTGTGGGGTCTCACCACTGAAAAAGGACAATGCAGCTCCAGTCACAGCTATAGCAGCTAGAGCTCCACCAAGACCAATTCCAGCCCATAACAACCAACCTTTCTCAAGATTGAAAGGTTCCCTCCAATCTAAAACCATAAACTGAATATAAATCAACTGTTCCAGATTATCAGATAAAAACACGAGGAATGCATGGAAAGAATTCTTCTTCCCAACTACCATATCTGTAGATGTCATCAGGAAGGGGAGAGAATGACTTCGTGAGGCTAAGTAGGACTGTGAGAACCACTGTGGTTGCAATACTACAGTGAACAAAAACAAAGGAAGAAGTTAGAGAACTTGAGAAAACGTCTCCCTTATAGTTAAAAATAACAAATCAGAAAGCAAGATCATACGCTTGATCTGCAAACAAAATTTCAGCCTTTTCATCTAAGCTTAAATCTTCAATCACAATTCCTGAATATGGTATGGTCGCTGCCTCAATTAATCCTGTCAAAACAAAACTGTCTGAAAAATTATCAGCTTTACTTACATAGTATGTAATTAAAATTAATCCAAGTGTAACGCACCTAAGTCCGCATGCAAGTGACGACAAAGAGATTGTTTGCCAATTCCATGGCACGTCCCATCGTTTCAAAATTTGCAAGTTTGACGACCCATTGTCCTGTGAAATAAATGTGGATGATATGACTCAACTTGACAATTTAGAATAGCATAAAAGTTGAAACTGGATAGAACAGCATTCATCTAATATGTAAATTAACATTGTAAAGTGGGGAAAATGTAAACAAGAAAACATGGAATGATAGCTAAAAACTGAAACTCAGTATTTATCATGCTCAAAATATATAATGACCTCACAACAAGGCCTTTTAACTTTTAAGGATGATCGATCTTCTCACTCAAGCACCTACACCACTATTGGTTGATGCTAGTGACAATTGTCAAAACAGTACTACTAAGCTCACATATCTACAGGTTCTTATGGTTACTGGTACTTTATTAGTACATCACAATAAGTTATGTAAACAACTAAATGAATTGCATGTATTGAATTCTAACTTACTCCTCCTCACCAGCTTCTCTCAAGTATGTGTCATTCTTTAACAAGCACAGTATCATTAAGTAATACAGAACCACTCTATTTTTTCTTTTCTGAAATGACATGAACCGATTTCACTCAAGGAGACAAGTTCATCTATACTCCTTCAGGGAAGACCAAACCAAAGTAAGCAATTTTCTTGAAACTCCAACGTTAGAGCAAATGTCTGGATTGTCATTTGATATCTTCTAGTGCTGTGAACTATTTGAGAAAGGCCATAAGCATCTCTACAAATCCATAGAGATCCTACAAAGAGAACTATCCCTTCAATCATTGTAAAGTGATTACAATCCCCTCATACTTGCAGATTATACAAACCAAAGTATACGAACTGGCTGTTTATCGATATTCTTCTTGTGGGTCAAGTGTTACAACGCCAAGATACTAGTAAAAACTAGTCACTAGTACCTATTTAAGTAGCAATGTGAAAACTATTGTCAGTCAAGTGTAGCAAGGCGTCGGTCTTGATTAAACTTGTATCATCTGAGAGCCACATATCAATTATCCCAATTTCTCCATATCTTAAACATTCAAAACTCAACGCGCATCAATTCATTAATGAAGACAACATTCCTACCAAAAAAGAAAGAAAAAAAGAATCCGAATTGAAATCCAATGAAACTCTGAACAAATCCCCAATACACGAAATAGCAAGAAAAAATGATAAAGTCAACATGAAAAGCAAAAGAATTGATAAACCTTTACAGAAAGCAAACAAGCTTACTTTTTTATCAGATTCTTTGGATGTATTGCCCTTGAAACAGCGTACAGTTCGCAACTCCGAATTGCGTGGAAGACGGAGGTTGAGAGAGGGAAGAAGGGCATGGGGTGAAGAGAGTTTTGGGGAAAGGCAGGTACCTGAGATTGAAAAATGAGCAAGTGTAGTGTATAAAGCGACAGTCATTGTTCTACACTTTTACAAACTACTAGTAGAAGTGTAGAACAGAAGAGAGATTTTGTTATGAAAGGGATAATATACAACTATAGATAGAAGCCGAATTGAATTGAATTGAAGATAAGGACTAAGCAAACCAAATGAAATGAATATTCTTGTTTTGCTACCAGGACTTTCATGGTAGTGGAGAAAACACTTTTTTTAACATCATACATATTCTATTCTTATTATTGTGTCTTCTCTCCTTTCTTTATTGCTAAAATTGCAAATAATAAACACTGTCACCATCTTTTTACATTTATGGTATAAACATTTTCAATTTGGAACTTGGAACACATGTGTAATGTACCAAGTCTCACCCACGACACAACGCTCGTAATAATATAATGTTGTCATATATACAAATTTACTCTTAAAAACATGGACAAGTCTGGGTCCTACTCCATAGTATAAACTCCATATTCAAACACTTAAGATTGTACGCATTTTCAACCTTTAGATCTTCATCATTTCAATTTAAGGGGCGGATTGTAATAACATCTAAATGCCCGTTTGAATGCTACTCGGAAATTTTGTGTTTGTTATAACATTTAAATGCCGAAGATCGAAATGCCTCTACAGTATCAATATTTTTCTCTACCTATATAACAAACCTATAATACACTATTCAATTACATTCTATACCAAACACAATTTTAACAATTCCACTACAATTCTGATCACTATTCAGACATTTAAATTGGTACATTTAAGTCGCATGTCAATCAGCCCATAAATCATCGATGATAATACAATAAAATGCATATTTTATACTACTTATTTCTCAAAATTCCTTAATTACCCTCTAGTTAGTTATTGTTTCTACTTTCTCAGTTTCTCTCACCTCACCCATTGCAAGTTGCAACACAAGTGAGTTCTGAAAAATTACACTCCAGCTCCCGTTGTCAAATTGCATCTTATTTCTATTTAATTCCAACAATTTATTTAGTCGATATCAGGGCATCACAAACAACTTATTCCACAAACAACCCATTTCTCTTTTCTAGGGTTCTCTCTTATTATCTTAATTTCATATTGTTCCATTAATTAATAATAAGGGGGAAAAAATACATACTGCTGTAATTATACCTTCTTTTATATGTGTACTCATTATTTCAGTAATTATGCATAAGTTGAGTTTTAAATTATGTACACAAATAAATATTTAATAAAATTGTGTATGTCAAAGTACTTTTAATGTAATTTTACAAATTAATAGTATTGGTATTGAACATTCAATTGCAATTATCATTCATATGGATATGCATATCCAAAAATGCAAAATAAGTTGTTCCAATTAGAATTTCATTTTTGACCTACTCCAACTAATAATATTCATTTAAATAAAAGTTTATTTCATGGTTGAATCGGTTCAATTGTGATCCAATCAAACATCAATTTTAATAAGAGAGACTTAAATAAAATGACAGTTGAACTTATTCAACAAAGACCAGTAGTCCGATTTCGATTGCACTACAAGACCTTCATAAACAAACAAATTGGATGGCTCATGATGCAGTCAAACGATCATTATCTATGTATGACAAACTAAACTCCAAAACCAAACACGTTTGTCACCCATCATCTAATTTCATCACATAGTAATAGTTGCATCACGAAATTTATTCTCAACTTTATAGATATCTCCTACCAATAGATTTTTCAAAATCAATTAAAAGAAATCAATTCATTACCAAATAAATAAACACAAAAACTATCCATTTTCACCCAATCCCTCCTCCAGCACCATTTCTCTCTTGTTATGTTATTCAATTCAGTAATAATTTTTTCCTTTTTTAATTTCAGAATATAAATCTTCCGAAAAAAAGGAAAAGATATTAAATAAGATAATAAAATACCATTTTTTAAAATTTATTATAAATTCCATTATTTATATAAAAAGAAGATTTTCAAATATGAAAGTAATAAAATAAATCAACAATGGCTGAAAATATATAAGTCCTTCGAAATGAAGGAAGTACTAGCATAGAAGATTCATTTGCAATTGTCATTCATATAAATAATTTAAAAAATGAAAAATACGTTTAAGTTGTTTCAATTAAAATTTCATATTTGACACCTACTCCACTAATAATATTTATTTAAATAAAAATTATTTTATGGTTGTATTGGTTCAATTGATTACTAGTTCAACCAAAAATAAATTTTAATTAGATAGATTCTAATAAAATAATGGTTGAACCAGTCCAATAAAGACCGGTAGCTCGATTTTGACATCACTACAAGCCCATCATAAACAAACAAACTGGATGACTCATGGTGCAGTCAAATGGTCATCAACTATGTATGACAAATAAAACGGAAGAGCTACAAAATGATACAATGTCACTCACTTACTTACATTTTTTTTTGAGAAAAATTTATTTTATCAAATTAATACAATTTCATTGTTGAATGTACATATTTGCCCCTTAAAGTACAATAACCACTTTTAACCTTTCTCCTTCTTATTGTCACATGTCACGTTTCCATTCATCATTTTTTTTATTTTTAAATTTAAGTTTTGTCCACTTTAAAATGTTTATAACTTGAAAAATAAAACTATAAACAATAAATAAAAGTCACTAACAATTTTATATTTTCGAGATCTATAAATAGAAGTCACTTTCAACTATGTTTGATTTATTATTTTAATATGTATAAAAATTACTAACAACTTTACTCGAATCTTAATAAATTGTAAAACAATTCTAAAAATACAATGTTACTAATTTTAACTTTTAAACACTCTTATAAATATCTTGAATTTGTAAAAATAATTATTTATATAAAATATCAGGTACCCGAATTCGATACTCGATACTCATGTTCGATGTGCATTCTCCGTGTCCGATGCACGGTACCCATGTTTGATATTCGGTATCCATAAGAAATGCCCGGTAACCGTAACCATTGTCCGGTATGTGGCCGATGTCAAGTCCGGTATTTAAATCCGATACTCGATAATCGTGTTCGATGTCCGGTATCCGTATTCGATGTTCGTCACCCGTGTTTGATGTTCGTTATCTATAAGCAATGTCCGGTAACCGTACCCGATGCCCATCACCCGTATCCAATGCACGGTACCGTATTTGATGTCCGGTGTCGGCATGCAATGCTCGGTAATCGTACCCATTACTCGGTATTTATGTCTAATGCCCAACCCTGTTACCTATCTGATTATCATATCATGTTGCTCTTTAACTATTGATCCAATATAATAAAATCGCACTTTTAAAACTCGTCTTACAATTTATTAAGGTCCAAATAAAGTCGTTAACGATTTTTATAGATCTCGAAAAAATAATTCAAGCATAGTCAAGAGTGGTCTCTATTTATATATCTCGAAAAAATATAGTCGTTCGTAAGTTTTATTTAGTTTTTCATTCTAGACGTTTTAAATTGGACATAATAGAATTTAATGAGAAAAATGAAGAAGTAAACAAATGAATAGTGAGATGAAGAAAAGAAACACGTGGGTCCACTTAATTATTCTTACATGGCTAGTATACAAATATGTACTACTTAGACAAAAAAATGTATGAACTTGTTGATGGTTTTGTTAGCTAATTAAAATTGAAAGAAATACTGTGAATTAATATTGATTAGTAAAATACCCCAAATAAAACTCCAAAACTAAAAACATTTGACACCCGTCATCTAATTTTATCACACCCATCACAAAATTTGTTCTTAACTTCATAGATATCTCCTACCGATTGATTTTTCAAATCAAATAAAAAACAAAAATCAATTGATTACCAAATAAATAAATAAAAATACTATCCGTTTTCATCAAACCACCATCCAACTGTCCAACAATATTTTTACCTCACTCAATTTATGAATTCTTTCCAATTTTCTTCGAACATAATATTCTGAAAAAGGAAAAGAAATAAAAATTATAAAAACAATACCATTTTTCAAAAATTACTAATAAATTATTATAAATATTTTTACTAATAATATTTAAAAATAAAGTAGATTTTGAAATATGAAAAAAAATATGAAAGTCGTAAAAAAAGATCGACAAAGGCTGAAAATTGTGTCATCATAAACCATGTTGTGGTACAGTGGCAACCATTTTTATACACTCTAGCTCAAATGTAATTACCCTCAACGACAAAAACCAAAAGAGAAAAAAATCATTTTACAGCCAAACAATGCAGAAACAAAATTAGATCTGAACCTGATTTCTCACCTTCTCCATTTCAACCCATTTCAACTGTCTTTCTTCTCTTCTGCAACTACCAAACAACCAACCACAATGGGGAATTGCGGCAGTCGAGAAGACTCCACCGTCGTCTCCACCGCCCACCACCTCCAAATCCAGCACCTCTCCGTCAAGTCCACTCCCCACTCCCGCTCCATCTCAGATCTGACCGATCCTTCCTCCACTCCCGCCCGCACCAACAACAATGTCATCGCCTTCACTCTCTTCGACCTCGAGACCATCACCAAGTCCTTCCGCTCCGACTACATTCTCGGCGCCGGCGGCTTCGGCACCGTCTACAAGGGCTACATCGACGACAACGTCCGCGCCGGTCTCAAATCGCTGCCGGTCGCTGTCAAGGTGCTCAACAAGGAAGGTCTGCAAGGTCACAGGGAGTGGTTGACTGAGGTCAACTTCCTAGGGCAGCTTCGCCATCCGAATCTGGTTAAGTTGATTGGGTACTGCTGTGAGGATGATCACAGGTTGTTGGTGTATGAGTTTATGTTTAGAGGGAGTTTGGAGAATCATTTGTTTCGAAAAACGACTGCGAGTTTGTCGTGGTCGACGAGGATGATGATTGCGCTTGGGGCGGCCAAGGGGCTTGCGTTTCTGCATAATGCGGAATGGCCCGTGATTTATCGGGATTTTAAGACGTCGAATATACTGCTGGATTCGGATTATACGGCCAAATTGTCCGATTTCGGCCTTGCGAAGGCCGGGCCGCAAGGGGATGAGACTCATGTGTCGACGAGAGTGATGGGGACGTATGGGTATGCGGCTCCCGAGTATGTTATGACGGGGCATCTTACGGCGAGGAGCGATGTGTATAGCTTTGGTGTCGTGTTGTTGGAGCTTTTGACAGGGAGGAAGTCGGTGGATAAGAGTAGGCCGAGTAAGGAGCAGAGTTTGGTGGATTGGGCGAGGCCGAAGCTAAATGATAAGAGGAATATGTTGCAGATTATTGATCCGAGGTTGGATAATCAGTATTCGGTTAGGGCGGCACAGAAGGCGTGTAGTTTGGCGTATTATTGTTTGAGTCATAATCCGAAAGCTAGGCCATTGATGAGTGATGTGGTTGAGACTTTGGAGCCTTTGCAGTGTAGTGTTGTTGAGGGTGTTTGATGATTGTGGTGGTGGTATTGTTTGGAATGGATGTTCATTTGTCTTGAGGGGGTCTTGAGTTCCGACAGACAAGCTTGCGTACAAGAGCGAGCTATGCGAGTTTCAGGAACTCGTTTGGATTATCGCTCTTTCAGTCTCAAGTGGTAAAGATGAAATGCAGTGAATGATTTTGGTCATCCTATATGGAACATTCTTGCTTGTGTCAGTTTTTCGAATGATGTGTAACGAGGTCCATGATAGCTCATGATCTAGACCTAGGCAAGAATTTCCAGTTGCATCTTGTATTGTAAGTTGTAATCCTTTCACTTGTTGTGGGATAGGATGCATTGGCTGCCTTGTGTTGGACATGTATCACAATGGTGATTGCAAGCTTGTTTGATTGTTGGTGTAAAGATGTTTTCGTGATTCATTTATGTTCATTATGAATCAACATTTTTGGACATGTTTATTCTTGATTGTTCAACCAGTGTAGAAAAGAATATCTTCTCTAGGGTTATTGGAGTTCGAGGGACTGATTGGGATAGAATTCGAGTAGTATTTTTCAATTGAAATTGAATTTTTTTTACAAAATATGCGATTTGAGTGGGAAAATGACTGTTCTAGCGGTATGGCAAACAGGCCCTAGTCATTTAGATCTTTCTTTAGTCAGCACCAATTTACTAGCATAGGAGGATATAAACAACTGAAGCAGAAAGTAAATTGTTCACCAGTTGACATATGGATTAGAACAGCCAAATCATTGTGCAAAAGAAGAATCTGCATTATCAATTCATACTACATAAAAATGCACCTAATGTATTACATCTGGATCCTATTTGGTTTTTGCCTAAATTAGTAAATAACCCTTCTGGATTCAAACATTACATCTGGAGACTAATTCAGGCACGGTGTTATATTTTCCCATTTGATGATCGCATACAACATGGTCATTGTGACCCTGAGGAGCTTTGCATGTCCGGCCCTCGATTTAAATCTAGAGGAGAAATCACCAGTGAAATGGAGACATCTTAAAGGCAGGTGTAATAATACCTTGTAAAAAGAACTCGGCTTTTGGATATTACTTCATCTCCTATTATATGAAGAATTAGAAGGGCGACTAGTTGAAAACGCAGGATTCTCCTCTTTGAAAGGTTGAGTTGAATCGTCTGAAACACTAGGCATCCTTGATACACTTCCCTTTCTCATCCTTGCATTTGGCCCAATATCCTCTATTATGTATTTCCACCCATCAATTGGCCTCCGGCGACTAAATATGTGATTTTTTATAAAGCTGGCAATCTGAAATTCAATTGAAGGCAGGGATTACATAACATAGGGCAAATAGTAAAAACATGTAATATAACGGTGTAATTAAGATATACAAACCTGGAATTTATTGAATGCAATACGACGCTCATATTCTTGAACCAAAATGTCTTCTTCTCGTTGTGAGACATCCCAAATACTACCATCAGGGCTTTTTGATGTAGTCTCCCAGCCATCAGGTTTATTTTTCAACTCTGAATTAGGATCACTTGAATTCCCTAAATTATTACCTGGAGAATCGAATATCCTACATAAGTTGGACAAGCACTTGTTAGCCAGCTGCATAATATTTAAAGTGTGTATATATATATATATATATATTCCAATAAAACAATAAACATCTAGTACCAATGTATAATGCTTCAAGACAGATAAGGGCATGCCCACATCTAAACTCTGTAAGTAATAAATCTAATCCACTAGCAAAGTTAAGATTAAGATGTTGCATATCTCATTGAAAGATGAAATCTAAAGGAGGTACAAAATAAAATAAAAGGAGGGTGATGTCTATGTAAGCTTGACTAAAACGTGTGATAGACACAGCACAACTGCATAAAGTAAGAAACATCACAAATACAATCACAGTAACATACACTGGCAAGAGTGGGTTTCAATGATCAACTTCTCAAACTGAAGCAGCATGAAGGATCATGTATTCATGTCATAGGCATCATACCAGGGTCTTTTCGATAATAGTAGCCCTTTGTATATTATACTACTTCAATTCACAAATAATTGAACCATAGACAACACTAACCAATTAGGCAATTACTCAAAGCACATAACCAACCAAGTAGTAGGTAAGTGAATATATATAACTATATAGACTGTTCTGTTATTACGTTCGCTCAAGAGAAAACTTTAATTTTTACTTTTTAACATCTATAGTTGCTAACAATTAACTTTATTACAATAGCTATATCAGCACACTGTTAAAACAAGAGCAGAAAGAATATGGTTATTAACTATTCAGTTTTTGTTTTTATTAAATTTTCAGAGGATATGAATGAAAATTAATTTTGTTTTGAGGGAAACCTGACCTATCAAGAGGAAAAAAGACATAGAAGAACTCAAAGGAACAGTGTCTGATAGATAAACCAAACTAACCATGATTATTACTAAAAGTCTAGACTCTAGAGTGAAGGAGAAGGCAGACCAGGTCATGGAGACAAATAAGGATAGCTTCAGTAAAAAATACATGCAGTATATTCAGTAACAGAATAAGACTATTCCAGCTATCTGAGAGTAAAGGAGAAGGCAGACCAGGTCATGGAGACAAATAAGTATAGCTTCAGTAAAAAATACAGGCAGTATATTCAGTAACAGAACAAGACTATTCCGGCTATCTGAGAAGAGACGTGAACAAGGAAGAGTGAAAAGTAAACAGACAATGTCATTATTCATTCTACAAACCAGTTAGCTGAATTTCGCATTTAGTTTGTTTAGGACAGACACATCCTACCACAGTGCTCATAAACACTTCACTATATGCATTTAAGATAAACCAACGCCATGAACTCAACTATATAAAGAAAACAAAAGCTCAATTTTTCCTAGTAACCTTCAAACAACTTCACATTTCAACACAAAAAACATTAAACACATTCTAGCTGATTCACAAAAACACACGCACACACACACACACATTATAGCCGATGCATCAACCTTTACAAAATACACAGATTATAGTAACCAATGCCGAGACTGAACTATAAAAAGAAGCAACCTTTACTACTCAACGAAAGATAAAATTTTGCTAGTAACCCTCAAACAAGCCTCTTCGCTTGTACACAAAAACCATTAACCACACAGAAATACTAACAAAAAGCATACCTCGAAGCGGAATCAAAGAGCTTATCAATATCATCACCAACACCAGGACACCCCAATTTGGCCTCCTCCATCTTCTCAATCTCGTTCACCCAAAGCGCAGCGTGTATCCGCTGCTTCTTGAGCCTGTAATCCCTCTTCACATTCTGCAAACTGTAAAGCGAAGGCGAAGACAAATCAATCTCCGTTTTGGATTTGGCATCATCCTTTTGGGGAGGTTTACCCTTCCTCTGGTCCCAATTGTCGTTCATGTCCTCCACAAAAGCCTGTGTCTCGGGGTCGATTTCATCAGGCTCAGAGATTGGGATTTCATGGTGATGATCCATTTTGAATTTGGCATCATCCTTGTGGGGGGCTTTACCTTTCCTGTGGTCCCAATTGTCGTTCATGTCCTCCACGAAGGCCTGTGTATTGGGGTCGATTTCTTGAGGCTCAGGGACTGGGATTTCATGGTGATGATGAGGCTCAGAGGTTGGGAGGGTAGTTTGGGAGTTGGTGAGGGAGAGAGTAAGGTTGGAATCAAATGGGGATTTGGTGGAAGTGTCATCGGGAAGCCAGGAGGTTTCCCAGGCGTCGTCCCATTCGTCGTCGTCGCCGGATTTGTTGGAGAGACGGCGGAGTGCGGTGGTGGGGTTTATGTTGGGAGTTTTCAGCACGGTGGTGGTTAGTCGGAGAATTCGACTCATTTGTGAATTCAACATTTTCTTCGAAATTCTTCCAAAATTTACACTCGACTCACTACCTAAGTCTCAAGTCAAGTGTCACTTCAAGTGTCCAAACTTGGAACCTTATTATTAAACCACAAAGACCACTCGAGTCTTGACCAGTTCCTGACTCCAACTACACAAACTCACTGCATCCACCCGGCTTTTAACGGGTTAACAATTAACACATGTTTCACTATTTAGGCTACAAGCTTGTTCATGGCGAATGTGGACGACAATCTCAACAGGAAGTCATGAGTGTTTGAAATCCACAAATACTCTTTCAGTTTTTTAATTTACCGCTTTGACTCACTTGAAACGAAGACGATGTATTATGTTTATTGTGTCTTATACCTATTCACGTGAGACTATACTTAAAATCACTTTAATAAATTTCAAGCATAGTCTAAGTTATATTTAAAATGTATACTACTCAGTTGGACAATCGTTCATACGCTGGTGCTCATTTGGAAAAACTGAACAAATGTCAATTAGAGGCATGCATTGCTCCCAACCGAAGCCGAAATGTTCATGAAGTACAGATGGACTCGAATGCCCTCGTTAATAATATTAAAGGCCCGATCCGACTTTTAAAACACA
This sequence comes from Plantago elongata, assembly GCA_036897095.1. Lineage (NCBI taxonomy): Eukaryota > Viridiplantae > Streptophyta > Magnoliopsida > Lamiales > Plantaginaceae > Plantago > Plantago elongata. The sequence goes on from JAYMSP010003347.1 coordinate 15,099, forward strand.
GGTTGGTTTAAATTGTGGAGGCCCAAATACAACCAGTTGGGCTACATACATAACAAGTCCTGTCCATATGAGTTATACCATCGCCTGTATTCATCGTTTTACTGAAGCTGTGAAGAAAACACCCAAGCGGAGCAAGTATGGCGACTGAGCTGGAAGAACTCATCGGTTTCCTCTCGTCTCCTTCTGCACCTGTACTCCTTTCTCTCATTCTCAATTCCTTCTTAATTAATAAACTAATTTCATGATTTAGTTTACTAATTCTTGTTTCTTATGGTGTTAATTGAATTTGGGATGTGATGAATTATGAAGATTAGAAAAGCTGCTGTTAATATTCTTCGGGACTGTACTGGGTCGGTAGATGGGTTGAAGTCTCTGGGCAAGTATGCCACGGTTGTCGTGCCTTTGCTTTCTCGCCTTCTCATGGAGAAAAAGGTCCAGTCTTGCTCTTTTCTTACCTTTTATTTAGCTGTCTTTATGTCTTACTCTGATGCTAATATAACAGTAGTTTAGCAAATACTAATATTGATAATCAGTAGGAATTAAGAGAAAGTGATTCATTTCGGTCTCACAAATTCATTCAGTCTTGTTTAACGTCAAGACCATTCGTGATAGCCACCCCATTAAAGTCGTTTCCTATTCGAGTTTATGTTAACTAGTTGTATACGCGTTGAGCAATACTTGGAAACGATTTGTTTGCCAACCTTACATTTGATATGATGATGTCCATTTAGATTGATGTCAACTGATAATAGTATGTTCTGCACTGTGTGTTTCTGTTAATTTTGCTGTCTGATGGTTTTATAGTAGTTTGCGTGGGTTGCTGGTGGTTATTTAGGTGACATTTTCTGAGAGGACTTGTGTCTTTAGTGCACTGGTTTGTGCTGTAGTGAGGTTGGACTACTCCATTATGTGAAAATAATTGAATCTTGTTAAGGATATATGATAGTGGTTAATGTCTATTACAAGGTGTGTAACTGTGTACTGATACATTGAGATTTACTTGTGGTATCAGTCCTGCAGCACACCACTTAATTTTATATTTATTTTTATTTCAGGAAGTTGCGGAACCTGCAGGGGAATCCCTTGTTAATTTGTCTCAGGACAAAGATTTAGCTGGGAAGATGGTAGAAATGGATATGATCAAGATTGTCATGGACATTTTGTACATACAAGGTTGCGACATTACTCAGTTATTGGTCATGCTCCTTGTTAATCTCACACAACTGGATGCTGGTATTGATTCTTTACTGCAGGTGGTTGTTATCTCCGTATTTCATTTTTTGTCTTAATACATGTAGTAATTAGTTCAATGGTGATGTTGTGCTTCTGCTTCAAAAAGAATTGAAACCAATAACCATGTTTATTTTGATCTGCTAGAATGAAGACGAGAAGATGCGTGGTCTATATGTAATGAAGTTAGTTAGGTCATTCTGTGCATCATCAAGTGATAAAAAAGGTGAGTTCAAAATTTTTATTATACAATTTATTGTTATAATTACAAGAGGTTCCTTATAGATTTTAAGGACTAGCCCAACGGCGTAGTTCAACATTGTTGGATTGATTATATTAACTTTCTCTTCTTTTCAGTACAAATTTGCAAGCTTACTGTTGAACATGAGAGTTGGTTTATGTCGTCAATATCCATATAGCATAAGCTACTAAATAACAAGCTGCACTCTTTTCCTTTTTTATCAGCTGATCCCTTTGAACATGTGGCCTCTATACTCGTAAACATTTCGAAGAAGGAAGCAGGAAGAAAGCTTCTCCTGGACCCAAAGCGAGGACTTTTGAAGCAGATAATTAGGCAATTCGATACATCTAGCCTATTGCGGCAGAAAGGGGTATTGACTTATATTTTCTGATATGCTAAAAGGAAAAGGTTTTACGAACTGAGATATTTATGTTCCATGGCTTCTGACATGTTTCTGCTTTTTGCAGAAGCATAAATTCCTGCCTATGTTTTAAAGTGGTGTCAAGAATTGAGTTTGTAATATTCCGCTTGTTGGTAATAACTGGATAATGTATTGTTATAGCTTAAGAGGAGAGCAGTTACATTTCCAATGCTTGTTACAAAGCATCTCAGAATATTGCATGGGATGATGGGAAACAATCCTATGCAAGTGCTTCCAACAGTTCTCGGCTAACGTTAATGGAGGGAACCTGACAATAATAAGAAAATAATTGATATTCTTAGGATAATAATAATCTTAATGTCTCTAACAGTCTAAATACTCCACAATGTCTTTTATGCCCACACTTGTATTTGTGTATATTTATGCCTTGCTAGGTCGAATTTGCATGCATGTGTTGGCAAAAAAGTTTTTTTTTTTTTTTTTTGTGTGTGTGTGTGTGTTTGTGTTTTTTCTGTTAGTTTTTTATTAAAGGATGCTTCTAGGCTTCTCCAGACTCCAGTATCCTTACTGTTAAGTTCTTCCTACAGATTTCTGGAACTATTCGGAACTGCTGTTTTGAAGCTGAAAATCAACTTCAAAATTTGCTTCTGGTCTCGGAGTTTCTCTGGCCAGCCTTACTGCTTCCAGTTGCTGGAAACAAGGTATATGCTTTGTTTCTATTGGATTTCGAATTTCTTGAGACATCTACATGAGGTTGTGGTCTAAAGTGTTATAGTAGTAGTACTATTTATTAGTTTAAAATTTCAACTTTTCCCATGAAACAAAAATGTTTCTGTTCCCGAGTTTCTACAACGTTCATGTCATAATTTATTAGCATAGTTGGCGAGTTGCTTTAGTGGCTGTCCAAAAGCATGGGACAAAACGAGGAGAAAGCTTTTGGTAGATGGCTGACGGATAGACTCACCTTAAATATTAGGAATCATTTTTACCAGCATGGACCGCCAACCCAACCTAGGTATTAGGCGCATTCCCTCAATTCAAATCAACTTAGTTATTAGGAATATCCAGACCATCACCCAGGTGTTAGACGCTTTCATTTAATGTTTGCATGTGTCTAACACAAGTTCTTCTCCAAACAGAGTATGCAACCAGCTCAAAAACAAATTTCTGAATAGTATGATTTGACTCTTCTGTCTTTTTGGCATTCTGCGCCATTTTTGCATTCTGAAGATCCTCTATGAAGAATATCACTGATTTGCAACGTTTTATTTTTATATGTTCTATTGGCTTAACAGGTTTACAGTGAGCAAGACACTTCTAAAATGCCCCTTGAGCTTGGGAGCGCACTCTCCATTGAGCGTGAAACTGTAACTGATTCCGAAATCCGTGCCCAAGTACTTGATGCTATTTATTTGATTGTCTTACAGGTGAAGCACTTTCTACTTGGAATATTATTGTCTTGAAATTTGTAGTTGTGGAAAAGTTATTTACAGTTAAATCGCTCCACTTATCAACTCATACCTTGATTTTGATGATCCATAGAAATTATCTGAATATATGGATCCACCCTTAGTGATTTCTTCCTATGGGAATTCAGAAGTCACATCTTAGTTTCACTTCTTTAAATGTGAATATTAAGTCCACAACAATTTTCGTATGCTTCCTGGCTGCTCCTAGTTTGTTTTAGTGTCAAGTATTCATGTTAATTTCTTCTCCTATCCTAGTTTAGCTTTATCCCATATTGACATATAGAAAGGCAAGTTATAAGTTAGACAATGGAGTTCTTTTTCATTATTAATCAATAAGTTCAATATGTCTCGCCTTTAATTGATAGGGGTCTATTTTGAAAGGGGTATTCTGTTCATCTTGGATACTATAATTAGTTCTTGCTGTAGTCGCATTCATAGACCAAAACAAAATGTGTCCATTATACAAACTCCAGCACTCCATATTTGATGTATTCACATTAGTCTAGTGACACTAAAACATACTAAGACCTTGTGTTTTCATCAAGCTTCTCATACGATAGCCTTCTACATTATCAAAATTTTGTTGTGCCAACATCACTTGCCATATCCTTTACAATTGTTATTTTATTTTTCCTAGGAAGCTGGAAGGAGGGCTTTCTGGTCGATCAATGGTCCCCGAATACTCCAAGTAGGATATGAGGATGAGGCAGACCCTAAAGTAATGGAGGCATACGAACGAGTTGGCTCATTGGTACTACGATACAGTGCATTTCCTTTCCATTGACATCTCTTTTTAAACAAGGTTCAGGATGATGCTTCTTTAGAGTTATAACATATTTTCCTCTCATATTGCCAGTTGATTAACGAGGATGGCACGAGTGAAGCTTGAACACATCAATCACCATAACGGGCTGTACTAATACTCGGGCTGCCAAGTTTAGTTGAATGGGTGCTAGTTGGCTGTAAGCCCGGAACTGGCAGGAGGAGCTCCTAGTAATGATGATAACATGTGCGATCTTTTTTATGAACAAAAACTCAAGTTTGTATCCTTCATAGCTTTGGAAAGAACAAACATATGTATGTTCATTGTTTGCACTTCATGATTACTGGACGTAATAGACGGATACATTACTGTGATTCATCTCATTTCCATGATCAAGTAAGGTTTCCATGATCAAGTACTGTCGAATTTCACTTGCTGCCTCTGAGTGTCAAGAATCAAGGTAAGCAAGTCAGTTGGGAAACCAGTTTTACACTGTAAAAGATGGCACATTCAGTCAATCATGGAATCTGCTTAAATTTTTTATTCGTCCATGGCCGAGGTCTTTATGATTCTGTCCATCCCTGTCTCGGTTAAGGTTTGAACCGATGATCAGCCCACCTATGAGTCCATAACCAATGTTTGGTATCTCGAATTGATGGTACATCAGAAAGTTTGTAACGCTGAATGAAGATACAAACCAATTTCTAGGGATGAAACTATATAATAAATAACCAATATGATTCATAATGGAAGCGAAAAAAAGAACGATTTAATGAAATCAACAAAGTTTTGACAAAAAATAAATTAAACCATTACTGTGATTAACTGAAAGAAATTAAACCATTAATGTGATTAACTGAAAGAAAAAAAAACAGAAGTACTAAAAACAAAGAAATTGAGAAACTATTTATTCAAAAGCCCATGCATTCTCCTTGCGAACCTCTGCTTC
>JAYMSP010003348.1:0-20132 GCA_036897095.1 Plantago elongata
CATTGTTGTTCGAATTCACACTGGTACTGCTCGACATCACCTTAATTCCGCGCTTGTAGGGTTTCTGAGAGAGAGAATTGGAGGAGAAGTTGAGAGATGTGGAAGATGTGGGTGAAAAGAGGGGAAAATTTAGGGATTGTATGAGCCATTACCAATTTTCCCTCCTTTTATCACTTAATCCACGTTCGAATCTGATGAATTGTTTGTTCACAGTGAGGTGTCGCGCCATGTCACCGAAGGAGTGTGGAAAAAATGCCCAGTCAGCGAAAAAAACATCACCTAGGATCAGTTTGCCGCTAATTCGGCGAATTATGACCAAACATCCCAATTCGTCGAAGTTGTGGACTGAAAATCACAAGTGGTGCAAAGTCGTCATTGCGCGTGCGGAAAGGCCATAGTTTTGGACTAAATCTTCCTTTCTCCCGTTTGTAACGGAACTGGTATCTGGCCGATCATAATAGCATTTTCTTCCGTCATTGTCCGACCAGAGTTGTTTCAGGACTCCCCATGCTCGTAATTCCTCTGCAAATGTGGTGGTGGTGCCGGAATCCCTTGAGGGAGGGGGGGTCAAAGGCATGCTTGTGGCTATCTGCATGTTCGATTGCAAAATCAACATCGGCTATGCTTCTTGTTGATTTCTCTCATAAGCCCAGCACTCCCGACGGAGCTCATTCTGGAACAACGGTCGTCCCGGCATCATAAGTTGCGGAAGGAGCAGAAATTTGAGTTGGAGAGGATTTGGAAGAGGAAGGGTTGAGAGAAGTAGTAGACAGAGTGGAGAGAAGAGTGTGATTTTCGATTAAAATAGAAGAATGATGCAGTGGTACCAAGACGTGTCTCGATCTCTACTGTTCTCCCGTCAAAAGCCTTAAGTCTTCTTGATTATAAGGTAAATCAAGAGTTGGGTTATTATTACTATTGGAATTATTATCTAACTCTTGATTAGCACTATTAATAACTGTTATGGGGCTCTCTGTTTTTTATTTTTTTTGTAGTTATTTTTTTCTTGGGATATAGCTTTATTAGTAGTATTTAGTTTATCAAGCAGTAAAGTTGCAAATTTATCAAAGTAATTAGTATCTAGCTCATTACTTATAAGAGTCTTGTCTATATTAATTTTCTTAGCCTTTAGAGTTTGTTTATCTTGTCTATTAAGACAAATTTTTTTAACTTGGCTACCATTGACTTGAACATTCTGCACATGGAATTCATGGAGTTTGGCCGCTTCTACCTCCTGGGCCTCTTGGTCCATAGGTGTGTTTTCCATAACATTTTCATTTGGGCTTAAAGCTGAAATGGGCCTGTTATCCGATACCGTTTTCTCTAATTTATCATTGGTTATTTCCTCAACTAAGACTGCACTTGGACCAATTTCTTCAGTAGTTGTATCCTTGAACGTGGGCTGTTGAACTTTATCTCCTAGCCTATTAGAATGATTTATGCTTATCTCTATGTCAGATTGTGTGGGGCCAATTATTGTCTCCATCATTTGTTAGTCCTCATCTCCAAGCAGGTCAAATCTATATTTATTAATATTTTGACCTGTGTTAATTTGCAAATTAGCCCTTACCGTTCTTTGGCTCTGAACAGCCGGAATTGAAGGTGGAGAATCAGTCTGCCGAAGCGGTTGCTTGTCATTAGATGTTACCTGATTTGATCTTTTTGGTACCCAAACTTTGGATGGTTGCTTTGCTTGTCCATCTTTCCTGGTTCGTAAATTGCGATTTCTATTAAAAGGCTTACAGACCACCGTTTTCCATTTGTCTTCATCTTTGTTTTCAAAAACTTGAGCCGTATATGTGGCTTGCTTAAGGGGATTAAAGACCGCTAGATGATTTCCTTGGCCACAGATTTGGTTCGTATGACCAATCGGATACAGAGTCCACTGTAATTTCATATTTAACCTCCTAGATAAGATTACCAATTTGAACTTTAGGTGGCAATGGCTGTGAAATATCCATGTCAACACATAATTGAACATATCTGCCTTTGGAAATATTATCGTATGAGTGTCTAATTTGATTGGACGAACCAATGCTTTCCCAATTGTTGATTGCGCACGAGGATCATATAATTCCAGTGGCAAGTTTGTCAATTGTATCTAGATAGGCATAGAGTCTGGTTTGGCTGAAATTTGGGATTCCATTGCTTAACAGTTAGAAAATGATCAAATAGGAACCATGGACCACCAGCCAGAACAGTTAAAACGACATCTTTGAATGTAAAGCGTACTACATATATTCCACTACAAAAAATGCAGGGGACCAGCGATGGACCCATTCGTCGATGGGCCCCTGCAAATTCGTCACTGCCTCCGTCACAGAGCGACAAAGGCAGCGACGAATAAGACATGTGTCGCTGCTTATACCTTCACATCGGGGTTTGCAACGAATGACATCCATCACAAAACACCTGCGACGGAAGCAGCGATGCAATGACGATGGACCGACATTTTGATCCGGTCCGCCGCTTAATCCGTTCGACGCTAATCCGTCGTTTTTTTTTTTGGTCACTTGTTTTCACACAACAACAATGTATAATAATATAAATCGATAACGTAGTAAAATGTAATAAAAGGGATTCGTCGAATAAAAAGTATCCAAATGTAATGGTAAACATCCATTCGAAATAAGCGTAACTAAGAATCCGTGAACAAAATAAAACATAAGTACGTAATCATCCATGGACAAAATGAAACAAAAGTACCAAATAATCAGTCCAAAAAAGTAAAAACAAGTAACTAATCCATAATGTGATCAGGAGACGATGGAGGTGATTCAGATCGAAGTCGTTTTTGTAAAGAGTCCATCTGAGTCTGTAGACGAGCTTGGTTCTCAAACAACTCCTGAATCTGCCTCTGCATGGGAATCATCATCCGATCAACCTATCTATGTGTGTAAAGAGTAGAGCGTGATCCTCCGTGTGAGACTGATTAGCTACCAGGTTCCATCGAAGTAGCTAGACTACCAACTCCATAGACTCGACCCATGTCGTCCAATGGATTGACCTCGAAGAAGATTTTATTTTGTTCTTCAATGGAGAGGTCCCGACCATCGATCCTCATGTCCACCTCAGCCCGTGGAACAAAATTGCATACAATAAATGAGATACAATACCTTGAAGTACACATAAGTAGTAATGTAGACCTTAAACAAAGCATTATGGAACATACCACAATGGTCTCAACTTTGTTGTCTATCTAAACACCATCCTTTCTCTGTCTGGCCTTCTTGAAGTAATCGTACGCATGCCCAGGACCATCAGCTATCTGAGCCTATTTAACAAACATTTATACAAGAAACAAAGTAGTAAGTTAATTGGTAGTGTCACGTCCCAGATCTGGTTCAGACGTCAAAGGTTGTGCCGAATATTCCAAATACATTTATTTTAAAATATCAAAACATTATCCGTTACAAACCCAATGTACTGGATAAAAGGAAGAAAAACCAGAAAACACACAGTTAACTTAATAGTTCAGCAGCGAAATTCAGCCAAAGTCTGTCTGTCTGCTAGCTACCCACTCCTTTCTTCATGCTCAAAATTTGGGAAAGCAAAATTATTGAAACAGGAAGAGTGTCAGTCACTAGGACTCAGTGAGGATAATCAAGCATGCATGAAATGCGTATGAGTGCAACGATACAGTAACCCAACACGACACACTGATCGGGCACTTTCGCAATCAGGGAAACCAGTATCATACACTTCAGGATCTTAGATCCAAACCGTTTACACGGCAATACACTTCAAGATCTTAGATCCAAACCGTTTACACAGCAATACACTTCAAGATCAGAGATCCAAACCGTTCACACGGCAATACACTTCAGGATCAGAGATCCAAACCGTTTACACGACAATACACTTCAGGATCATAGATCCAAACCGTTTACACGGCAATACACTTCAGGGTCGTAGATCCAAACCGTTTACACGGCAATACACTTCAGGGTCGTAACCCAAACCGTTTACACGGCAATACACTTCAGGGTCGTAACCCAAACCGTTTACACGGCAATACACTTCAGGGTCCTAACCCAAACCGTTTACACGGCAATACACTTCAGGGTCATAACCCAAACCATTTACACGGCAATACACTTCAGAGTCGCAACCCATACCGTTTACACAGCAATACACATCAGGATATGGATCCCAGTTTTTAAAAAAACAGTGTGTGGTTGCTTTTTAAAACAGTTTTCGTGCAATGCAGTTCAAGAGGATCAGGAAGACAGGAACAGTAAAACATATTCAGAGTACACTATCACTCAGGAACAGTACAACATTTTCGGAGTACACTATCACTCAGTAACTCGAACAATAGAGATTCACGTCAATACAGGTAGGTATTCCTAGATACAGGTCGTCTACAGTTTACAGTTAGGAACCAAAATCAATAGTCGAGTCGCAGTCAGTAGGTCGTCGTCGGGTGGCCGCAGTCGGGGTTAGACAGTCAGGCACATAAACAGGTACAGGAATGAAAGTGCAAGGAATGAACAGTAGCAAACTTTCCCAAGGTCGGATGCCGAAAGCCAGTTATCACTCACCGTATATATCTGGCACGTCAGGAGACTACGAAATTCCTGATACACAGATAAACAATGCTACTCAATTCCCGACCTAAATAACTGAAAAGACTCCCGAAAATTTTCCCATATTTTATGACGACGTCTAAGTAAATTATTTTATCTTATGATGTACGAATTAATTTAGTATCCGAGTTTTACAATTATTATGACACTTTAATTAATTAAATATTCGACGTTTAAACTAACCGACACTATTTAGCAAACTCGACTTTTAATCTTTAAACAAGTCCTAAAATTATTTATTTCTTTTAAAACCGTCAAGGTGACATTTTATTTTATTTTATTTTCTAAAATTATATCCGGTATAGTATTCCTAACAGGTGCAACATACGGCAAGTCTGTCTCAGTATAATAAACCTATATCCGGTATAGGACTCTTAACAGATAAATCCTGACAACAGACGGCATGTCTGTCTCAGTATAATTCCAACCTCTAGCAATAACTAACCAATAACTGCTTCAACCGTGCAATACCATCAACAATATTATTATACTACAATTCCCTAGTCGACGACCAGTCGACGTCTACACGCAACCCAACAATATCATTCAATTCCACTAACAGTCGCAACCTGCGGCAATTATTCTACAATCGACGTTGTATTCAACTACAGCATTATATACAGTATTTAATATTATCGGCTATCCTACTAATTTGAATTCCCAAATTACGATAATAACCGATAATATACGCTAATAACGGTAATTAACGGTAATAATGATAATTAACGATAATTAGCGACAATAACGTTAATAGACGGGAAATAGACACGACACTAACTGAGCGAGTGTCGAGCGTGAGGCGAGACGATGACGGGCAGCATGACGGCAGTCGAGGCGGTGTTGACAAGGCGGCACGACTACGAGGAATTATTAATTATTTTCTCATTCGCTATTCGAATAAAATTGAAATTTAATCGAGATACTTACCGGAATTATCGGTCAAGTGAACGACTCAATTCCGGGGAAGGTGCAGTCGGGCAGTGGTGGTGGGTGTCGGCGCCGGTGGCCAGAGCACGGCGGCGGTCGGAGGTGGTTCACGGAGGAACAGTGGGAAATTGAGAGAGAAGAAGGAACAATGAGATGGTGTGTGGAATGGGATGAAGAACTGGAGAAGGGACCGGCCTATTTATAGGCGTTGATTGGCAGTGGAGGAGAGGCGGCCGGTGTCGGAAGCCGCCGCGTGGCGGTGACTCATCCGCCGTCTCCTTTCTCGCTGCTTGCCACGTTCTTTCAGTCGTCATTCGCGCGTGGGCAGGGGCCCACGGCGGCGCCGCCTCTGGTCGGTGTGCGCGGATTGGCTGGAGTTGGGTGGCGGGGCACGAAGATTGGTGGTGTTGGCACGGTAAGTCGGCAGATACAACAGCTGGGCACGGCATGAAGGAGAAGAAGACAACTGGAGTAATTTTGACTATATGCTCCTGGCTCCTTCTGGCTTCCAAACGACTCGCAAATAAAATTCAGAAAAATGGAAAATCGATTCCCGAGCACTTTTCAAGTCGAGCTCGAGCCATAGGAAAATTTAAATAAATAATTTTTTTATTTTATTATTTTTATTATTATTTTATTAATATAATCCTAATTCTTATTTTAACGTCGAATCCGCTCGGCGTTAAAATTCCAAATTCGACTCAATCTACTTACGTAATATTTTCGCTCGTGTGAAATATAAAATTAATATTAAATTAATTTTTCGGATACACGAGGAAATTTTGCGGACCTTACAGGTAGCTTCGGAATAGAATAGGATAACACCAAGGATGAATCAAATGAATATACAAAACTAGTAAGTACCAATAATCACTAACCTTTATCGTGTAATCTGTGATAGCTGCTCGGCTCCCTAGCAGGTGTATGGATGTGCCAACACCACCAATAAATTGAGACAATCTATTTTGCTGATTTTTCCAAGTTGTATCAACTACAACTGGGTCGTGCCAGTATTCCGCCCACAAGGGGAGGGCTTCTTCCCCTATCCATTTTGCCATCTTTTTTCTAGAGTTTTTCAGAGCTTCTTTTCAGCACTAATCATCTTTTTGTACTGGTTCGACCCTACGGTCTCAAAAGTATCCCTCAACTGGGGAAGTAAAGCATTGGGGATGTAGTAGTTTTTCTACAACATTCCCCACAACACATAAATGACACTACATAAGCCAAATGAAACAACCAATAAAACATAATCGAAATATCACATTGTAATAAGAGCATATCACTCAAGTATAGTGGTTAACATACCACTCACATATAGTGGCTAACATACCACTCATATTGTCCTAAAATTTACTAACACAATGGTAACAAACATATCACCAAAGTACAGTGGCTAACATACCACACAAATCAACGAAAATTACACGCAAGCAACAACTAAAGACTTGTAATGTTTTAAGCATACCTTGAGCTCATCGAAGTAGTACCCCTTCATTTCATTTGAGAGAAGTGAACACTTCTCCCCGCCGTGTCCAGGTAACTCCATCCACGAATGGAAGGCCTGATTGAGTGCTCCGTGGGCATTATCAGGCCGAAACTGTTACGAGCGAGTGAGATCAGAAATAACAATCCATTAGTACATTCGAAATCGGTATATACAAGTACATATAATAGAGTACAAGTGCATATAAAGTGATTACTGATCCTTGCTGATGGGGAACAGAACCGACTTATTCTTCCACTTGGCAACGAACTCAAAGGTTGTATATGGGCAATCATCAAGGGGTAAATTAGCCCAAGAATCAGTACGTGGGCCACCAGCACCATGAGGTGTCTGACCATGACTCGAGCCAGGTGGAGTCTCTGGAATATGGCTCTGGCTGCTCGACCCCTCCTCGAAGGGAGACTTAGAACCGTGAGAATCAGAAAGTGGTGTGCTCGAACCACTCGCTCCATGAGAAGGGGGAGGACAGTATGTCGGTCTCCTACGTCGCGACATCTGCAAATAAATAGAAGAAATACGTATAATGTGTTAGTAAATGTATCGTGAATTTGCAAATAAACATAAGAATTTGACACATAATAAATCACATAAACAAGATTGGTGCCCCACCATGGCATGTCCATACGAAATACCACGCACAAACCCACTACATGTCAAGTGTTGGACTACTGTTGTAGAAGGTAACCATTGACCGTTCTTACATTTGTTGCAAGGGAACTTCATCTTCCCCCCACTCAAACAAGCACTATGTGATAGTGTAAAAGTGATGAACCCTTCAACCCCTTGCATAAAACTAGACTGAACACAACCATTAAAAGTGCGAGAATACATCCACACACGATCGAGATTCATATTTAACCTGCGTCTCAATGTATTAGATTTATAATATGCATTGCATTACTTATTTACATTATTAATTCATTCAGATAGTTTAAGAATTTGTAATGGATAAAATGCATTTCACATTGCAATTATATTACAAAATTACTTCATTACGAAATTTTCATACCAATAGATAAAATACATGCATTTCGCATTACAATAGTTGTAGAGTTTTATAAATTACATGCATTTCGCTATTAACAATAATTAAGATAATCCTAGTACATATCCGAGCCAAAATCACCTAATTTCAATAATGTTGTACATGAACTAGCTACTACATACTTCTTATATCATCCGACCCTTAATTTCGTTCTACTACTCCAGACCACAAAACCTACATCCTCATCTACGCCATGCACATACTCCGAGCTCATTCCACCACTAAATAGGCAAGCCCAACCCCCGTCTCTCCCTCCATTTTAAATATCGCATTTCAAAGGTTTGTTCCTCACCATGATTATTCCAAACCAGATACTTCGGCAGGAACCAATTACAGTTCAGGTGTTCGACTATCGGTGCAGGAGTCAGAAATTGTTTGTTACAGCATGTTTCTAATTTGCAAGTGCACTGTATCAACCCCTCAATCACACAAGTCGGATGTGTCAATGCAAATGCAATGAAATCTTCAACCCCTTTAACAAAACTCGATTGTACTCTTCCATTTACAGTACGATGATACATCCATGAACGATCCGTAGTCATTCGATTTTTTTAACCTGACACGTCTACATTTATTAGATTTACTACATTTTACTACATTCCAATTTATTTTGTGTATTTCTCACAAAAGCATTAGCTAGTATAAATCACATTCATTTTCTAAACCAAATTGTCTCTAAAACACTAAATTGAAACTACACTACTACATTATCAACATTATACTAATTAATAATCCAATTGTTCGTATAAAATTAAGTTTAACAAGCTAATATATAACATCGTTCCCAAAAACATACAATTGTCCAACCTAGTCAAAAATTAACAAAATTCACCACTAGCAAGAAAATCCTCAAATTTTACACTCAACTAAATCTTCTTCATCATACTACATTTGCCAAAATATAAAATTAAACCATCTTCATACTTCATACATATCAATTTCTAAATCTTAAAGTTAACACAATACATAATATTAACTAATCTAGCTCCTACATACTTCATATGAACATGCAATTGCTCAAATTAGTCGAAAATTACAAGATCCCCAAATTTTAAAAAGTTAGGGTTTTAGCCAAATACCTTCAATTACGGAGAAATAAGCGGATGAAAGTTGGAATTCATACACCACCCGAGCTCATTGTCCAAAGATCTTCGAATAGAATCCAAGCTTGGCCGGATTTGAGAGGAAATGGCCGGAATCGGAGATGAGGAAGAGAAGAGAAAAGAAAGGGCAGTTAGTTGTGAACTGGAAAGAGAAGCCTGCTACTCTTTGTATGTTCGTCTCAACGACGAATAGCGAGACTAACTCAGTTCGCCAATTCGTCCCCCCCCCCCCCTCCTTTTTCTTTTTTTTAATCAAAATTGGGACGGATAAAATATTCGTCGCTATTGAACGACGAATTGACGAAAGCAAACCGAAGAATTGAGCATCAAAGCTCAATTCGTCGCGGCTCCGTCGCTGCTAGCTATGATTTGTCGCCGCTGTTTCAGGGAATTCTTGTAGTGTTCCTTTGGTTAAATCAACCACCTCAAGTGGTTGATGTGGCTGCCATAATCCTTTCAGATGTTTCTGGAGATCAGGAATATTTCTCGTTATCCCCACCGTACTGATAATGAGAGATTTATCCCAGGGGTTGCAGAAATTATTCCATTCAGTTGTTGTAAAGTCTACAACGGGAATAGAAGGATCCACCTGAGTCAGTTTGTTTATCATCCTCTATCCATCTGGATTTATCCAAGTGGATTAGCCAGGATTCAAGGTTTCTATGTTTAGTAGTAGCTTGGAGTTTATCTCGATACGATCCTGCTTCTCCTGAATCCTGTTGTAAAACATGCCAAGCGTCAGGTGGAGCCTTAGGTTTAGGTATTGACGGTGGTTCGCCGGACGTTTCCACCAGAAGAACTGTAAAAATCGATGAGCAAGATAATGATAAGGTTGAAAGTCAGAGAGTGTTTAGCTGAGAGAGATTTTCAAACTCTAGGTACTATATATTAGTGGACTTACAAGTTTGCAAAAAAAACCAAAGGAAGGAAAATTTGCCTTTGCATCCAATTGGGTAGCAAAATTAAAAAAACGACACTTGAAAACATAAGTTTGCAAAAAAAAAAAAAAAAAAAAAGGGACAAAGTTGTGAAACAATATATTATAGAGTGTAAATAATAGCATTTTCACACCGACAATGAAAAACAGTTGAATTGATAAGACGCTTCCCCACCAACATAAAAGTGGGGGTTCGAGTCACCTTTGCCATTTAAAATATCATACCAAAGTTGTGGAAAAAAAGAATGATAAAGTGACTGTTCTCAGTTGATCGATTTACACTTATTGTAGAAATATAATCTTTTTCAGTTTCTTGCACGAAGCTAGATGTTTGTTTGTGGACACTACCGCACTCACGTATCAGTGCCGAAAATTTATATTGGTAGATTTGGAGGTGTTCCAGTGATAAATTTACTGATTATTCTTCATTTTCATATCTAAAGATGTACATTGCTAGAAATTTGTTTTGGTAAAGAGATAGGTTAAGGAGGAGATGTATGGATTTGGGAAAGGATGAGGAAGATTTAGGGTTGGTCAAATTGCTAGAAGATTGTTTTGCTTAGGAAAACTGTGGGGATATAATCACGAGGAGAACGTGGGTTTGGCTACGGAATCCAACTGACAAGTAGAGAGACGGTATGAATTGGAAATAAGCTAAATAATATTATGGAAAATGCACCCTGACACTCAATTGGAAACAAAATTCAAAAACGATTTAGGAAAACAAAATTTTGAAAAAAAACGATTGCTGTAAAAAACAATTTATCGTGTAATGTAAATTATATATTTTTGATCATTTTTTAAATTATGTATTCAAAAAAATATCGACTTTGAATTTTCCCAAAAAAATGAAAAAATCGCCCCAATGTTCAATTGGGAGAAAATTTTAAAAAACGACCTAAAAAATATATTTTTTTTACAAAAAACTATAATATCAAATCGAGCAAATTATATAATTTTCTTACCAAAAGATGTACATTTAGTGGACAAAGATTTATCCAGGATCCAGCCATTAATTACCCTAGTGTCGACAGAGATTTATTACTGCTTGCTGCTTCTTTCAGACGTTCACCTTCGGCCAGAAAACTTTTGTCTGTTTGGAAAATCATCATTATATACTTAAGCTAGGAATAATTTGTAAGTTAAATTGTAATTATGTCACCAAAAGCTAGTCAATTTGAATATATGTTTTTTCTTTCATAAGTGAAAAAGAATTATGAATTGTTCCATAACTACATATTACAAAGAATAAAATAATAAAACATAAAATATATAATGAAGAAAAGGAAAAAAAACAAAACTTCACCAACAGTGAGCAAACTATTTACATGATTAAGAATTGAAAGAAAAAGTAAAAGGAAAAATATATACATGAACAAACTTCAGATTTCTACATTATGTAGTATGGCAGTATCTACTAGCACTAACCCCATGCTGCAACCTCCGTAAACCAGAAGCATACGAATCCGGAAGTGTTCTATACATGCCTTTAGCGCGATTCGTGCAGGATCTTGAAGTTGAACGCATGTACTCTCTTCGCATCATGTTGTATTTGCAGGATCATTCCAGCTCACAGAGAGAAAATAATGAACCTGAGTTGCGTCCGTTCTGCTACTTTATAGAGTACTTTACTAGCTCTTGGGGATAGAGTCGGTAGCAATTGACTTTGTCGCGTCAAGATGATTGAGCCGGCATGTTCCAAGAAGAAATTCTGGCAATTCTTCTGGAGTATTACCCTATGAAATATTGACAATAATAGACCACATTGGACTATTGGTACTTGTATAATTTCATCATAACTTAATATCATTAGTGAAACTTTTGCTTACCTGTATCAAGAATGCCATTTCAATGACAAGATTGTTCAGGTAACCGAGAACAAGGTTAACAACGCCCCTTGCCACTGTTGATGATCCAACATCGATATCAAGCTGAAAAATACAGATGATGCATTGTAAGTATCATGAAATTAGTTAGACATGTGGATTTATCTGCATTTTACCTCCAAGTAGTTTTTCCCACGAACGTAGTGAATGTCAAGGGCTTGCCCGACCAAACCAGCTTTCTTACCAACACTTTGCTTAACTATCCAAGATCCCTGGAAGATTAGGCAGTCGGATAGTTTTGAGAATATGAAGGTTTAAGTAAACGACAAGACTTGGTTTATGCAGCTATAGACGAACCTTTGAAATGTATGGTATAAGCTTGAATCTTGAATTTCTAAATGCATCGTCACCATTCACGAAATGCTCCAAGAGAGGTGTTTCTTCTAAATGGGAATTCAACATATAGTACAGTGCCAAATTGTACGTGGTTGTGCCAGGAACCTGACCGAGCCACCAAGAGTTAAGAATAACATAGGCTGAAGATGAATGGTAAAAATTATGAAGCAGCTGTTAGGATAATAGCCTTAAAGGTACCTGTATATTGATGACAAAAAAGAACTCTGATCCTCCCTGAGCTGCATATTTCTGCAAAAATTTGATCAATGTGGTTCGTCAGATATTCATCTATATACATCTATGATTACGATCTAAGAGAAGCATTGTGAACCTGAACAATGCCTCCGTGGCGTCCAGCAAGATCATCTTCCCGCTGGTCGGATTTTAGCCAGTCTGCAGCAACCATCTGCATCAACGTGCCATTTGCCTTGATCTGTTGACAAAACAAAACCCAGAGTGATTCAATTACACTTTCACTATATCTTTATTAATTTAAAACACGTTACTAGAAAATAGAGTAAAACCGCTACCTTGTGACTGTCGTGTAGATAATTATCACCACGGATAAGAAATGAAGAGGGATCAGCTGCTGCCCAACTACACGGCATGTTGAAAGTTGAATCTTTTGGAAGAGTAGCGCCATAGGAGTGTGATACGCTTTCTTCCCGAGTTATCTCATTTAAGTCCATATAGCCCTTTTTGTTAGCTGCAGAATTCACAATTATGTGTTATTCAGAAAACATTTTCATTATATTAATTGCATTCATAATATTTGTTGTTGTTTTCACAAACCTGCAAGATCCTGCAATTTCTTCACGAAATTGGCAGCTGATGACAGTTTCTGTGGGTATACTTCCTGCAAATTCTAGATGAGAAAACCGTGTTCTTGTTGAACAAAAGAAAGGGTATGCAAAAAAAAAAAAAAAAAAAAAAAAAACAAAAAAGTTCCATTGCAAAAGAAAAAATAATAGAATTACCACGTAACATAAATCTGAACTCGAATTCCATCCATCATCTAACACCTCATCATCCAATGGTTCAGGAACGTCGAAAAATTCATCAGCTGCATTGTTCAGTCCTGTGAGACTGGATACTTCAGAAAACTGTCTTGATGCTTCATCGTCTGACTTATCCTGCATCCTCTTTAGGCTAACTTTCGTTTTGATCTCTTCATGTTGGGGCTGAAGAACCCCAATATCTACTGCCAGCTCCCCTGATGAAACATCTTTGCCAATGTTTCCTCCTTGTGCTTTAAATAACTCTATCAATGCTGCAAAAACAAGAAACACTTTTCAAAAGAGGATTACTTGGAGAAGACGCTGCAGTTGAACAGAAGACTGTAGTGAACCTGAAACTCGGCCAAGCATACGAATAGTAACAGATCTTGCAGATGATTTCCTGGAGTATGGTTTCCAGAACCTCCAGTCGATAGCAAGCATGTGTTTTACTACACATCCTTTACCATGCTTCATTGGAGTTATTACATATCCACCACCTATAGAAACAATTCACTTTATGTTCATCCAAATAAACAGAAACCATGTTTTTATTTATGCCACAACAAAGTTTAGTTAGCCCCTGATATGGATAGTTTATAACATAGAATGTATGTTAGCAAGGTTACAGCATACTTTACTTTTAAGACAAGCACGGACGTAACCATCTTGGGGGGGACACTTCCGGTGCACAACAGAATGGTAGAGTATCACTGCAACAAAACAATCAGAAGATTCCATGAGATTGAGAACGTTAACTTGACAAGCATACATCTGAATCTAATTTAGAAAGTACGCACCATAAGTACCGTCATCTTCTCTCCTCCAGTACCTACGCAGCAACAAGTCTCTTCGTTTTGCTGACCTGCAATATAACCTAATCTAAGTATCAATCATGTTCAGAATGTATTCATTTGACAGGGTTTAAAAGTCTGACCATGGAAGCCAATGGTTATACAGTTGAATGTGAATTATATCGGTGTGACCGTCAAGGTGCTCCACCACACTACCCCAGTAGAAACAGAAATCCCATCTGCAGTAATGTAGAATCATCAGTAAACCACTTCAAACAATCTCAATATAATGATAGCATGGTGTATATAAATCCTTACTCTGATCTAGAGGGACCAAGATAGGTAACTGTGCGGAAAACAGCTTCTGAAGGTCCATCTACAGTACCAACGACCATTATGGCTGGATGATCATCCCAATGCTGAAGGGCAATTCAGAAATGCATTAAGTTAAAGACCAAATTCATCCGAATCAATTCAAGTGCAAGTGATTTGAAGGAAATCTACCCTCCCGCTAATATCTCTATCTTTCGCTTCTTTAAAGAGACGTAAACCTGAAGAAGCAACATCATGTGAAACATCGTAATGATTTCAAATCTTCAAAGGAGACTTATCATTTCCAACCTCTACAGTGCAATAAGTTCTGTAGTTTACCATTTTGGCAGCCAAATATTTTCCACGGTGAAGGTCCAATAACATCGGATGTCATTGCATTCACAGAAGATGCTGATATACCGTCCATACACCTTCCCATAGACCTTTCGTTTACCATTCTGTTAAAAACATTCAAGCATTAGATCAAGAAGACGGAAACAGTGTAATATGACACATATACATGATCTAGCGGCCCATCAAGCAAGTTTCATAGAAATTGTCTGGCAAGATTTCAAATTAATACTAGACAGGCAAGACAAGATTATAAATTAATCACCTGAAAGGTTGCCATTTTCTCTTGGAACAAGACAAGAGATTTTGAACGGGATTAATCGCTGCATCCTGCAAGGCATGAATCCACTCAGCAGCTTCTTCTGAACTGGTTGCTCCAAGCTACAAGATTTCAACGAGTTTTTATCCATATTCACCATCATAACGAACAAGTGCTATTCAAACGTTGCGAAGCAGAAAATGACATACCTTCAGCTGATCATTATGATTAGTAGTATTGTACAGGGTGAAAATGAAAAATGACTGCAAAGTGACAGGAAAAATCAGGTTATAACAAAAAGAAGTGGACATATTGTGATATTGCTCTGCGTTAGTTGATAGCCGCGTAAAACTGAATTTAAACTAAGCCACGTACTTTCCTGTGATGGCTTTCTCTTCCATTATCGACCACGCGAACACAGGAATCTATTATAGCACTTCTAATAGGCTCCTGAAACAAAAATGGCCATCAGTATCACATGGAAGATTCAAATTGAATTGGAAAAAATGTGCATAATGATAACTTTTTGTCATTTAAGAGATGACGAAGATGAATGGAATCAAATCTCGAACAACTAGACCACAAAATCACCAAATAGAACATTGTTTCAATATCTGATTTCCATACTAACCTAATAATCCTTCTAACCAGTGATCATGCATAGAAGATGAATTCAGATATGTATCAAGTTACAAGCAAATTCGAATGTAAGTGATTCAAAATTTACAATCCTGCAATCCGATTTCAGCAATAAATCAAAGAAGCAGACGATTTTCAAAAGACATATCGATACACGTAAAAAGAACATGCATTTATGCAGACACAACATATCAATCATGATAGAAATGCAATGGTCAAAAGAGAAAATAAAACAAGTATAATGTAATTAAACATACCTCTTTCTCGGATTTTGGAACCGATTTGAAGCTCTTGAGGCAGTTTTCATCAAGAATGAAGTACCTCTTACGCGAATACTGCAACCCGAAACGATTAAAACGAATAATGTACAACCAGCCCTTCATTTTCCCATCATTTTCAGCCATAAACAACATTGAAAAAATCCCGAAAACGGGGGAAGCGAATCCAACCAACTCTCTTTGTACAGGCTGCAGGATCTTCCAAGATTGTAAATTTTAAGCAAACATATGCAGAATCAACGTACAAAGTTCTATGCATATGTTTGGAAGGAAGCGTCGAAGAACAAAAGGAGAAACTATTGATCCTCTGATTCCATGAAAAGGAATCAGAGAATCATTAAATGAAGGAGAAGAATAAGAAGATGAAGATTTGAACTATTAGAGTTTTTCTTCTTCTCCTTTCGTTTCAAGTTTGAACCCAACTGATTTTTTCGGTTTTGTGGGAAGTTGGTACATTATTCGTTATTTTACAGATTTGCCTTTTCTTATTTGGTTTTACTTTAAGGTCCTCTGAAATTGTGGATGGCTTTCTTTTTTTCTATTTGGGCCATGATATTTGGCAACTTCACTGTTGACGTACTTATATTGTAGTAAGCAAAATTGTGGAGTACCAAATCTTTGCTTATCTGACTGTTATAAGTGTCATTGCCGTCACTTCTTCAAAGGATATTGTTCTACGAAAATATTATACAACGTCAGGCTCTGTTTATTTTCAACTAAATACTCCTTTATTCCAATTCAGTTACATCAAGACAACGTTATAAATTATTTGAAATTAAACTTTAGCAAATATGGTAAAGAGTAATTCGGTTTTACATTGTTTTTGTAGTTCATGGAATTTTTGATATGGTTCCAGGGATTACTCTTATGCCAAAGAATTAAAGGGCTGATTGGTATAGAATTTGAATGGATATTTGGATGGATTTTGGTAAAATTGTGTTTGAAATGGGATTAATTGAAGTGTATTTTAGTCCAAATTACTGTTTATCGAGCCAAATGTAACGATTTAAATGTTATGGCAATCGGCCACTAAAACATTTAGTTGATACCATTAAAATGATCACTTGCTTAAGACCTTAAACAAATAGTAATACCTTGATTTTAACGATGACAACAATGTTTCAGGTGTATGCGTACACGATAGTATATAGCAGCCGCATTAGCTAACGCCGACTCCGAGTCAAATCCCCATGTCAGATTTGCTCAAGTGTTTCAAAACTTATAAAACCATATAAAATCCCACTCAATTTTCAAATCAATGCTCCATTTGACCAGCATAGTATAAAACAAATCTAACTCGACAAAATGATACCCAGCAGCCAACAACGAAATAAAGTATAGCTCAATTGGTAGAACTCCTTAATTGCTATTATTTAAGAGGGAGGGATAAATCCAATCCTGCTTCACATCCAACCAATAAGTCAGGCATTTTATGTTACCCTTAGTCGTTTCAAAAAAAAAAAAAACCCGGCAGGCAAATAAAATATGACCATTAGCAGATAACGAAGGATTCTTAAGCATCTGAAGTCTAAATCCCATGGAAAGGAAATCATCTACACAACTTCAGATAATTATGCAGGCACCCCTCCACGATAGATTTTTTAAAATTTGGGGGATGCGGATGCCTGCAAAACTGAAGGGATTAGGGGACCGAAACCCAAATTAAAACTATCATCAAGAACTGAATAAATATGCCAGTTGAAGACCAAAATCTTATAGCAAGTAGATGCCAGAGCAACAATTTTAGCCTAGTCTGTTTCCCTTAACATACAAGTTGATGTTTTAAAATGTCTCTCTCCCTAACTATGATATATGTTTATAGTTACACCCATTTTTTGCCAAATCCATGGGGCAATAAATCATCTCCGTCGGTGAACTCCATCAGCCTAGTCTTCTAAGTTTCGCGAGTGAAACTTGCTGCTTGGAATTAAAGCTGCGCATAAAAAGAAAAGGAGAACTCTTAATTGTGATACTTACAGATGCTATAATATTTGAGGAGTAGGAGGGGTACTGTATGCATTTAACGTACCTCGCAAGCACTGCATGTTGTCATGAATTCTATTTCCGAATGGAAAGATCCATGTGAAGGTATGTAACGGAAGTGAAGAATAAAAGGAAAAAGACAGATATCAGCATTAAAGGTTCTGCAAGCATAAATATCTTGTTGAACGTGTAATAGACCTGCACAAGCAAATTGGAGGACTCAAAAACAGACCGGAGACAGATAAGAGAGATGAAACTTAATGGAAAGAACTATCAAGCAAAAATTAAGGCAGGATATGCAGAATAAATTTCTAGAAATTTCATGAGACCTGCATCTCAGGAAGTTACTTCCGAGAAAACCTCTCCATAGGAGGTGGGAGAGGTATTCCCGCAAGTGCATCACCTGAAAAGCTTTTAAGGCTTCCATACACCAATATGGGTTTCGTCTCAATGAACAATTAAATCTGTAGGACAGGAGTCACAATCTCGTAGAGCCAGAGGGCAAGCGTTTTTTTTTTTTAAACGGCTAAAGGGTGACTCGAACCCCCGACCTATTGGTTGGAGGTGAAGCGTCTTACCAACTGAGTTGCACTAGAGGGCAAGCTTTGAAGATGTATAATGGAACTTTCCTCCTTATCCTTTGTGGTGGAGTGTGATGCGTGGGTTATTTAAGTAGGTTGCACAAATGACAGAAAATAGTGGACTCTAAGAAAGGATAGTCCATCATCTGCTTTTACGACCTGCACCAACACTAGACTATACAAGGCAGAAACTTTAAGAGAACTTTCCATGCACTGGCCTTTACTCTTTTAGGATGAACTTTAAGTGACTGGCCAAAGGGGAAGCTGTAGTGTATTCGTCAATTCCAAAGATAGGGTTTTACTTTGGTCAAATGGGATTCCAAAAATCCTGGGAGGTTTTGGTCAATTCAAAATCCATACAAAGGGAGACATGGAGAATTTAACAAGCACCGGTTGAAGATGGAGCCAAGTGTCTGGAGACCGGAGCTGGCGTAAGCAAAGAGACTGGTAATAGCATGGCGATCGAGAGGAACATCATCTAATTAGCATTTGGCATGTATGCCTTTTGACTTAATCATTACTACTACTATCTAACCAATGTGACTAATTTACAGTAGGAAAGGTTGGTAAAGGGAATATCTTATTACTGAACTACTTCTTTCGAGGCTCGAAACTAGAGAATCCAAAAGAAAGGCAGGCATCGAAGGGACAGGACGGTCAGCGGCCAATAGGGCCAGGTCAGCTTCTTTTTGAAAAGGAGGAGCTCATGCATAAATTGCAACAAAGATGTCGGACAGTGCCGTCACTCCTTTAGGAATAAAATCATACTCATCATACATGATGGCGAGATTCTGAGTTGAGATCTATGGTTGGTAAGGGGCAGAGCTAGCCCTAACACAAGAAATTTATCTTAAACAACAGGGGAAGTTGTTCTGTCAAGTACAGAAAAGTTGGACAGCAAGATAGTGAACAAAGCATTGGTACCTGGAATGGAACATTATGCTCAGGAACCACATTAGTTTTTTCCAGTACCACGACAGTCCGTCCGAACACATCAAGGTATGAATACTTTTTCTGCACAGACATCAAGATAAAATATGTTAGCTCATTTTGCGGTTTATGTTTGAATATATACCGAAAACATTCTGACATTAATTTCGATTATCATGATGATATATTGAACAAAATCCACCAAGTAATTTTATGATAAGTTAAACAGCTTTTCCAAGAACTACCTCCAAACTTTCACTGACTGTGAAAGGAACCTTAGCGGAAGGATCCTTCGATCCCTCTGGGAGGACAACCTGAAAATAAGAATATGTTCATCATTAGCCAGAATAATCAAAAAGTAAACAAACAGTGGCCTAATTACATCAGCATATATCCATTACATTACATAAATTAATAATGCATTACTTACTTTAACTGTCAACTTATCAACTATAGTATCAGCAAGGCTGCAGCCAAAACTGTAATTCAAATATCGTGCGCCAGCTGCCGACTCAAAAAGGAAGTCCTGTAGTGGCACCCCGTATCCAATGACAAAAGTTGCTTTCCAGCCCCCAAATAAAGGATATCGTGGCTCAATCAGCATCTCAGACTGCAAACATGATTATTTCCCCTATTATAATATCAAGAACATTGTGTGTGTGTGTGTGTGTTTGGGAGGGGGG
>JAYMSP010003349.1:0-20132 GCA_036897095.1 Plantago elongata
TTGCAGGATATGCAAATCGAAATCCCATTTATATATTTATGACAACTATATAACCTAACAAATCAATTAGTATTGATGTCTATACATTTTGTCATTCAAAGATCTAATATGATATGTATCATTAAGACGAAGATACTAATACTATCAACGTATATGGCAGGGTATCTTCTTCGAGATTACGTTCGTATAAAAGTAAATAGATGCATCTTAACAAGAATATATCATACACCCCGTCAATCCGATAGTACTTTGCCATTAACTATACAAGAATAAAAGCCTTCAATATGGGCGAACAATACCACAAGCAATACGAATTTACTCGAGTTGCAAGTAAACATTCTTGCAATCATTAGTGCGAACGTATCAAAACATCAAGAGCAGTGTTAGGTTGTGTTCCGATTGAGGTAGTATTATATATTGCAACTAATGCAAGTATAGTTCTTATGATATGTGTTGTTCACTTTAGTTATGTTTTATATTTCCAACTGCAGTACACTAAGTACGATAGGTATGGATCAAGCCTTCTTTGAGTGTACTTCCACTTCGAGTAGATACAATCATACCGAGAGTCATGCTTGATTAATTGCACTTGACACGACATCCAAAAGACATTTATATAAAGCTTTGATATGGATTTAACTCTATATTCTCATAATGAGTTCAACGTGTCAAGTTGAATGAAAATGTTAGTGTATTGTTAATTGCAGGAGTTTTTCTTCGTTTAATTCAATTTGGATGAACCACTTCAAAACCTTTATATGGCAACATGACTTGGACACACAAAATTCAAATATACATTGTGTTTGTTAAAGTTGTTGAATACACTGTATCAACTAGGGACGAAGGGGTTAATGAACTTGATTCAATAAAAATTGACATTTACTGATGTAATATGTTTATGTGAAGCATGTTACATCTTCACATAAGACTGAAGGATATGTATGTATCCTAGACCAATGAAATTAAGGTGGATAAGATTTGCAATACCATGTAAAGTTAGGATTTTGGTTATTGGTTACTCTGAAATTCTATTTTTGTTTTTGGTAGGTCTATCGATTGCAAGAGGTGTAATGAGACTGGGAGTTGGCCACCTTGCGCCTCAAGTATTGATTTCTAGATTAGTAGGCTCAACATTCTGACCATCACATAGAATGCCTATTAGATGTTGAATTCGCTTTGGTATGGCTTTCGAATTAAATTATTTTATAACTTTCATTGTTATAGATTTCGTTGACAACGAAGTGCAGCTCCGTTGGTAAGACACTTCACCTCCAACCAATAAGGTCAGGGGTTCGAGTCACCCTTTAACCGTTTCAAAAAACAAGAAAAAATTATTATAGATTTTGTACTTGAGTTTAATGAAACAAACGATGTTCAATCTTAATAAATTACGATTTAAATATTTTCATAGAGTTAATAAAAAAAATATCATCAATTCTATCAAATACTTAAGGTGTACAACAATATTGCTCCTGAAATGGTACCAATTTACCGGGCAAATCTTGATGACTTCAATAGTGAAATCCATAATTTTCTAAATTGTATTCGGGGACATATATATTCAACACCTTTGGTTAGTACAAAAAACGTATTCGACACCCAAGTCATGAATGCATATTTGTTTCCATAACTCAATTCCGTTCGATTTTATTGAATGAGTTAATTTTTTACTACACAATATGAACTTAATATGAAATTAAATAATATTATTAAACTTTCTACATTAATTCAAATTAGACTACTACTCGAAATTGTATGTCAGAATTCAAATTTGGATATAATAATAATATTTGATAAGGCTCTCAATTATAATGAAAGATTTTCTAGACTCACTTACATGATAACATAACATCAATTACAGTGTTCAAGATATATTAATGTACCTTCATTTGCTTTAGATTGGAGTAAATGAGAATCTAAATTAGTATAATATTTGAAATTTATCTCTATTATCGAAATAAATGTTAAAATTCAAAAATGGTGAAACATTTGTCGGAATATCTATATACAGAAATGTTATGGTGCATATTTTTGAAGGAAGATTTTTTCAATGTGTTTAAATCTCGCGAATTATTTAGAGCACAAGTACATGGTAACAATAATATCATGTTCTCATTGTTACTTAGTTATAAGAACACGATCGCTATATTATACTAAAGTGGTCAAGACCAAGTAAATTATATATAGTTGCATGCATACAAAAATAACTATGACATATTTGATTGTGATCCTCAACGATAAACTTTAGTTGCCACTCCATATGATTAATACTATACTCTAAACAGTTGCACTCGATACAACCAAAACATGGGCAAGTGCGAGCTTAATGTAACAACAACACTAACATAGAGAATTTTAAATATATAGTTGCCCTCTTATGAACAAGTATTGTTTTGCCCCTTCGGTTCTAAAACACTGTCTTGACGGAACGTAATTTTGAGAAAAATGCTTGATAGACTATTTAAAGTGAAAAATCATGAGATTGTATTTCAAAAATATTTTGTTAGTATAAATTAGCCTTTCATGTCATGCTATTTTGTTGTATCAGATTTGCTAATTCTCACTAACTCACATAAATAATTGAATTGACTTCGGAAAATATATCCAATATAATGATCCACGTCATTAAATATTGTCATAATGAAATCGATTTGATTGATTGCAAATTAGAACCCGCGGTCAATTAAAATATGATAATTGTTAATCAAATCCTCTACGCAATTTAGTTATATTCAAGTATGGAAAAATAAAGTGGGTGATATGAAGCCCGTTGGAAATGCATTTGATTATTTTCTGAATGGGCCACACATGATCCCGTGATTATAATCGCTAGCAAAACAGTTATGATTTATAAATTTACCTATCGACAAGAACACTTTGGACCAATTAGACTTTATCTTACGCAGATACATCATTATGTAATTTGTTGTAAGAATTAGACATTAAATACGATAATATATAACTGTAATTGTGATGTAGATGTATAAATATTAGGATGAAAGTAATAATTAATAGTCTATGTTATTAAACATATTCATATTTATCAATAAAGGAAGAGAGAAAATTAAATGGAGAGATTCCATCCTCAAGTCTTTTTAAAAATCATTAGGACTGGTTGAAATCGATTTAGTTACCATAGATAAAAAAAAAAACAAAGGGAAATATGGCATACGCGAACACATATATGTCATACCTTTGTTACAAGAATCAACTAGAACATTTTATGATTAAGTTAGTAAAAACTACAATTTTTTTCAGAGGGAGAAAATTCTCTTCGATCTTGTCTCTACTTTCTTGATCCATAACATACCCGCAGGGAGATTTAATGGACTTTAGGTGGGGGAAACTCTCTTTGATATCTACTTTCTTAATCTTTATACTCATGAAATGGTAGAGGGTAACGGATGCTCTTTGGGCGGGAAAACTCTTTTCGATCTTGTACTTTCTTGATCTATATAATGGACCGGGTAGGGGAGGGGATACTTTTTAGGCTGGGAAACTCTCTTCTTTGTTTTCTTCATCCATAACGGGTGTCGGGTCGAGAGGAGGGGGAGGTTGTAGAGAATAATTGTGAAATCATAACGCATACTATCACGGGGTTGAAAGCAACCCGTGGTTGAATGATCAACCGACACATGTGAAATTATGTGGTGTACTATTATTTATTTATGTATTTTGTGGTGGGGTGACCACATACTGCATGGGTTGTTGGAAAAACCCCATTAATTATGTTGTATGTTTTCATATTTTATTTTTGTTCGGTTTGAATGGTACGATTCGTTATTTAAAACATGTGTTTTCTATTAATTAACTGGTCGGGTACTGTAGGACCCGATACAAATAATGTTATAAATTTACCGGGTCCGAACTAGTTAAGACCGGATCATACACCTTTCAAAGCATATACATCATTATGATTCATATTTTTACATTTTCTACTGTTAACACAAATACACTCGATAATATAATATTGAATGAAAAAGGATTACCGAAAGACACCACAACCGACGTTTTTCACATAAGTTTGACTACCTAATTTTCTCAACTAATTATTTTGCCCCCATTTTATTTATTATTAAAAGTAAAATATACCGTGACGATGCCACATGTTAATACTAATGATATAAGGAAATTGACTATCATCAAACGCTATACTTATTTTAGTCACATAATACGTTCCTCTAAAATCTTGTGATATTTGTAAATTATAATATATTACAATGATATTTCCATTTCAGTTAAAATATATCACTCAACTTTTATGTGACTGGGTTTTAAAATTATTGGACCACTTAATAAAAAAACTATAGTATGAATTATCATAGGTTATAATTTGTCTATTACTTGAGTTCGATATTTTTCCTTTTTATGGCAAATACTTAAGATTATCCAAACTATTCATTTACAAGAATGTTTGGTAAAACAGTAGTAGGAAGATTAGGTTAACAAATCACATTGCTCTCAACGTCACAATCTAGTGTCCTAAATTAACTCGCACGGGACAAGGGGCCTATTACTGCTGGACATGATATGATAACATTCACAAGGGAGTAGAGTACATTCTTTCAAGTTTCAACAGCAAGGAATATTTAGTCCTGTTTTTAATAATCGGTCAGTTCATGCTCACAAAGGTCGTCTGTTTTTGAAGCCCTGCATAGGTTAGGTTAACAATTGTCTGGTAAATAGTACAGTAATTATTCTATCCCATGTAAATTTTCATATTTTTCATTTTTAATCGTACTATATAAATTAAAACCAATCGTACCCAACAAATAATAAACATTGTTGTATTCATACATGAATCTTACATTTTAACTCTATAGATACACTTTCTTTCACATTTTTATGTTTTAGTATAATTTATTTTAACTGTATATTAAGTTATATGAAATGAACGGTGTTACTATAAAACAGTACGTCGGTAGTCTCTTATGTTCAAACTTGCTAGTCGTGACTCGCGACCAGACAGGCCATCTCGTAACCATGTGATGGTTTTCAAATCAATTATGACTTTATGCCCAAAAGTTATGGTGAAATTCACAAAATGGTACTTCGCAGCAAAGTTGCAACCAACTATTTATGTCAGCATTATCTCTGTAAAATGCAATTTATACAATATCTTTTCTAGGTCAGATTTATCACAAGAAGCAATATGAGCATATTACAGCAACCCAACCACGAAGATAGAACACAATGTCAAAATCCTAGATAATGCTAACTTCATTATAGGTAAAACACAAGGGGAACAAAGGGGAACTTAAAAGAAATAAAGTCTCTGGGCATTGAGCTTTGTCCAATACTGGTAGTGTTTTTCATTTCTAGGAGATCAGTGAATTTACAATATGGAGAAGGAGAAATAAATGTTAAGTTTGAGTTGTCTTAACATTACAATGGCCTTGTATTATAAAGTTCTCCAGCAACCTGACTCCTACATCAAACCCTCTTGTATTCTGTAAGTCCGTTGGCGATAAACACAAACAAAGATGGTATAATATTAACCAATTTACATACAATGAAAGAATGCCACTTGGCTCTTGATCAAAACAACAACAAGCTGTTACACGATTTCAGACCATCGCCAATCCTGCAAAATAAACAAATCGATGAGATTCTAGGAGTAATAGTTAAAGTTCCTCCAGTGTAGATCTCCTTGAACATGGAAACACAAGAGAACCATATAGTACTATTTTGTACTTATAACTATTGAACTATAAAATCAACAATTGCCTTTGTAAGTTATGATATCATCGCACCTTGTAATGCATAAAATACCAAAAGTTATTCACTGACATAGATGCATGACCGTGCTTTAACATAGATCAGATTATAGAGTGAGAATCCATAAATGTCCCCACCTTGTATATGATGCTGTCAACAGTAATGTCATGTAAAGGCAATAATCCTATCTGAAATACTTGTTCTGCATATTGGACATTCAGAACATGCAAGAGAACATGATTTACACACTGCAATACAGAGTAAATAAGAGTTAGCATTGCTCCATTGATGATATTAAAACTGAAAAGGTTCTTCAACACAGCAATACAACTTACGGCAAAAATGACGACATGGAAGAAGCATAGCAGCCGTGGCAGATTCAAAACATACTTTGCACACGTGCGAATTTGCGTCTCCATTGCTGCTGTACCTAAGTTCTTTTTCTTTCATTTCCTTCATTCGAGCCTGCAAGTATTTGAAGAAAGAAGGAAAGAACATTGTCACTAAGAAGATTTGCTAGCAAGCTAAACTCGCCACACTTGCTTATAACATGCATGCTTGTGTGTGCATATTTTCACCAGAAGTTCATTATCACAGATTATTTTCCATTGCAGAAACAATGTAACTTGTGAATAACAAAATTTAGATTGGCCTTCGTTAGCCCATAATAAAATCGAGTTACACATCAAAAAATAAAATTAAAATTAAAATAAATAAAATCCTAATAAGGTACTCCAAGGATAAAATTAAAATTAACTAAAAAAGGATCAACAGGCCTGCAATTACTCTCCAAGGATAAAATCTTAAAAATGTACTCCCGAGTGAGATACCATTGGTATATGGTTACTCTAAAATGGATGCATCCAATTTGGATAGACTTTAGTGACACACCGTCAAATTTGTTCATTCCAAGCCCGAAGTTGAATGGAGACCAATACTAAAAATTATTATCTTTAACCTAAAGTTATTTTTAAAAAACAATCCGCACAAACACCTTAATAATGATGTTTGTTAAATATTTGATATTTTTTGGCGGGATAAATTGGACATGGCCAGTCAAGACTCAAGGGTACCAAGGTGCATCAGAGTCTCACTCCAGACTAACTTATTCCGGATGGATAAGGATCAAGTTTTCCATGCATACTTTTTTTAGGCCTAAGTTTACTAGCAAAGACAAAATGACAGGATATTCACATGCAAACATAAATGCATATTGAAGAGCATGAGGAAAGAATATTACTTTTAGGCGGACAACTAGAGGCTCTTCCTTGGGCATGTTAGAATTTAGTGTTGAATTCTCTAGAACTTCTCTTTCTTTGAGGGCTGGATCCTTGCGCTCAACATCATCAACTTTCACGTCACTTGTCCGGTCTGTTTTTTCAATATTCCGGACATTTAACTGTGATTCTTGCACTGCACCTCCATCTTTCTTTAGCTGAGCAACAAGCACCCACATGTTTGCCAGATCATTTTCTAGAGCCGCCTCCCTTTTCTTAGCATCTTCGAACTTTTTTCTGTACTCATTTTCAAGAATTTCCTTTTCGGCTAAGGAGGCTTCAAGAGCAGCTTCTCGCTGCTTTCTTGCTTGCAATTCCATTCTCATATCATCAGGATCGAGATCCCATGAGTCGAAATCATCATTGACCATTCCAGAAATACGACCTCTTTGACCCGACCTCCGCACATCATTGTGTTTGCGATTAGAACTTCTGGAACTCAGTTCTCTTACATCCTTTTCTAGTTTGGCATTCTGTAATGATAGCTTAGTAACTTCACCGGCTAAGTTCTTTAACTCCACTGCAGCAGCAGATGCTAGCTCCTTCGCATAAGAGGCTTCCTCAGACAATTTCTGATTTTGAACTCGTAATCCACTATTCTCCTCTAAAGTCTGAACATGTTCTAGCTTTAGTTTTTCATTCTCAATTTCCTAGTTAGAGCGGGAAAAAGAAAACGAGGATGTTATGGTCAGTTAATCAAGACCATGAATGTGTGGAAGCACAGAAAACTGTGTGCATAACAAAAATCACAGGATGAAATATTGCCAAAATTCAATTAAGGGCGCCATAAACTCTACAAGAACTTAAGATCATTAAATTGAGAAGCATCATCTGAACACATATTTCAAATCACCTGTGACTGGATTTTCTTTCTTAGCCCATCGGCATATTGATCAGATAGAAACTGTTCGGTTGGAGATGCCAATTTGTTACCCACAGAAGCTAGCTGCTCCTCCAAGTAAAAGATTTTCTCTTGCTGCTCCTTACTTTCCGCACACTGATAATAAGAACAGACAAACCACTGCCCATTAATGCCAAGAGGGATGAAAGAAAAAAAGGCAAGACTCAAGAGTGCATTTTCTATCAGAGAACTACAATGAATGAAAGCATATTAATATACTTGGTTTCCATTAATTATACCTTGTTTTGCAACTGTTCTTGAAGAACACGGTTATCTGCTAACATAATCTGCATTTGCAAGATTTAAAGGCTTAAGAAAATCGCACACTGCCTTTATTCGTGAACTCAAGGAACAATGCAAAAGGAAAAATAAAAACAAGTAAATTAATAAATGCCTAGAAACAGGATGGGGAAAAAATTATACGAACTTCTAGCTCGAAATTCTTCTCACTGCACTCAGCCGTCAATGTCTTGACAGTCTGTTACAAAAGGAAATTAAAAAACACCAATCAAAGGAGGAACATTTGGTGACAGATCATGAATGTTATCAAACTGTGATTTTTTAGTGAATGGATAAATAAATAATATTACCTCCTGCAGTTCAATAATAGATGCACTAGCACCAGAAGCTTTGCCATTTTCAAAAATGCGCTGCTCTAAGACTCTCTTCTGCTTCCTCTTCTCTTGGAGTTCACGCTCCAAGTTCTCAATCTGTGCAACAATATACATATTATGTTATCAGTTCAAAAATATTATCCCAGCAAACAATAGGCAAATTCAATTGAGAAAGACATGACCGAGTTTCTCATAAGTAGACTCACATCCTGAACAGAGCAAAATGTACAGATTATGCACCCTTAATTTTTTGGTAACCACTTCAAATAAGATACTTGCATGATACCAACTTCCCACTCTAGTTTCTATCAAACCTTGGTTACCAGATGAGTTTCATATTTCAAAATGCCTTCTAAGAA
This sequence comes from Plantago elongata, assembly GCA_036897095.1. Lineage (NCBI taxonomy): Eukaryota > Viridiplantae > Streptophyta > Magnoliopsida > Lamiales > Plantaginaceae > Plantago > Plantago elongata. The sequence goes on from JAYMSP010003349.1 coordinate 8,870, forward strand.
TCCTATGTTCCATAGTTTTTATTATATCTTAATATAGGAATAATAAATTCTCATGACTCAAAATTATAAATATCGCTCTGAAGATCTTTAACTTGTGAACAAACTGGACGGGTTGGTATTGGATTTAATAACAAAGGTAGAGATGGATAACAACCTTAAAGAGATCGGGTATATCCAATTCCAAGCATGTATGTGATAAATAAAAATTTAGAAAGGAGAAAACTCGCCTTCGAGTTATTTTATGGGAAAAATATAGTCAAGGCAAGGAAAAATGAGAGAAGTAGAAAACTTTCACTGGATTTATTAACAAAAAGATATTAATTTGACAATGACTATCAAGCTTAAGGAGATTGGTCATGCAGGCATGTGAAATGCAAAACTTGAACTTTCGTATGGTTGGCATGTTGTCATAACTCATAATGTCAGAGGAAGTGACCAGTTGGATAAACATGCAGTTCCCTAGATTAAAAGCAAACAGCACCTGAGCTTTTGAACTTTCTGGATCATTCACGGACTGCTCTACCAAACGCTTTAGAGTACTCGTGCTGAATGCAATCTCCCCATCAAGCATCTTAACTTGTTCAACAAGAAGATCCATCTGATCTGCAGTTGACACCTCTTCCTACAATGAATAAGAGAACAAAAAGTACAACTCAAAGTGGAGAAATAATTCATGATAGCACACATTTTCCAGGAAAAAAAGATCAGGGCTAGAGGTTATACCAGAATCCCATAAAATAATTGACACAAATAAACATCAAACCAGAAACATTGATGCATAAAATCCAGGGTATCACTTGAAGTATTTTGAACAACATTATAGGTCAAGAGGGCTTCCTGTTTGACATATATTACTTAATTATAAATCCTGAATAGGATAGAGGGATGGCCACTCTTCTAAACTTTCTACGTGCTTGATACATATAAAAATTTGAAGCTCATTGGAAAGAACAAACTCGGAGGGGTTAGGGGTACACCCTAATACGTACAAACCTTGCAAGTGCCAAAATGACAAACAATGTCAAGAGCCACAAAAGCATGCCAAGTTAGACTCTAGACTAGATTTATGATCTACCAGGGCCCAAATAAGCCCCACCTTAAGGCCCTGGTTCACCACCTGAACTCTACACTGGTTGATGATTCAGCAACCTCTACAACAATTTCAAGGGAAACAGAAAACAAAACAAAATATCATATCTAAGCAAGCTCTCTTTGTTAGCAAATTCCAAACTAGGTTTTTTATTGCACTCCTAGTAATGCTAAGGAAACTAGGTCTGCTTGATAAAAAAAATTATACAGTAAGTAAAGAGTCGAGTCCTAATATCATAGCTCATATTAAGAGGTCACTGATCTCGAGACAAAAATAATAAAAGCTAAGAATTTGAAAGCGTGAACCTTGCCGGTTATGTAAGACTTGAAACTTGAATGGACAGCAGTATCCACACAGCCACAGTACGTGTAGTGGGTGTGTGCGTGTGTGAATAATAGGAAAATAATGGGGGAATTGCTCTCATTGTGCCACGTGTAGTGAGGAAAATCATTGGGATTTAGCCCTATCTGCAAACACTAGCCTAATTTGCTAAAGATGCCACTCCAACTCTCCAACCCTTTATCCACAATGGAACAACCTTTATACCGCATCACTGCAGAGCGACCATATCATTACATGGCCACTTCACAATGCTGCAATAGCCGCTACAGATAAAGATGTTACATGTTCTATCAATTTGGGTTGTATTGTACTTTCATTATTTATTTTTATTTAATGCTTAAAATAAATAAGCATCCGGAAGGACTGCTATAGTCGGTTAATGAAGACAGTTTGTAAAACTATCACGCAGGAAGCCCAACATCTGTTAGACAAACTAGACCAGAAACGTCACCTATAAGCAACAAAAGCAATTACTGCTGATGATATTATAGGAAATTAGAAGGATTATCTTGATCTGTAGCTTCAAGAAACAATATTAACAGGAACACATTTTGTGGAGTGTGCAGGTCAGCAATATACTCTATTAAAATAAAAAACTAATAAAATCATAACTCACATCATTTTCTGAGGCAGAATGACTCCGTTCGAGAGAAGGCAGGGCATCAAAGTCTCCTGATGCATTATTTTTTGAGGAAACAAGTATCAACTTTGTAAGCCTTTGGATTCGGCTCATTAGAGCAGCTTTAGCTTCTTCTTCTTCCTCCAAACGTGATTGCATTTTGACTTGTCCTTCTTCCAACTGTGACAAGTGGATAAACATTAAGCTTCATTGTAAACTTTGTATTCAATTTGGTGCATAAAAATGCAAGGATTCATGATCTAGCAAAACAGACTCATATGTGTTGTACCTGTTGTTTTAAAACTATTATCTCTTCATGGCTGACGCCAACCAGCATTCCCCTCCTAAGTTGATCAAGCTCATCTCTGAGAGACGATATTTCTCGTTGATACTTCTTGATTAGAGATTTTTCATCAATGATCTGAAACATTGACGTAAAAAATTGAAGTGATGAGTAGATAAACATTCATATGTATGTATCAACTCCAAAGCTTTAATATATTACCATATTCCGAGAAGCAAATATTTCGACACGTTTTGCCCTGCTGGCAAACTTCAATGTATTGTGGGTCTCCTCAAAATTACTTGATGCTGGGGTGATTGTGCATATAAGCTGAGGTAAACAAAGACAAAAAAAAAAAGAGAAATCAATATAATTTATGTACATTCAGCGTCCTATTCCAATCGCAGGTCTTATTAGTTATTACTGGCCAATATTGACTTTCTCTAAAGTGCGTAACAATCAATGAAGTACTGTACATGTAACAAGCTGAATAACCAGAGACCCTCGCATCAAGTTTCTCTAGCTTTTCTACTTATTGTTTTTAAAAGAAATTAAAAACATTCAGATCTAAAGTAAAAATCTATAGATGCAGAGAATTCTTGAGCTCACCGAAACATGTCCGTGGCCACTCAGAGAAGATTGTAGAAGGCGAGTAAGCTTCGAATCTCGATAAGGAACATGTGCTGCTCTCCCTTCACTAAGTTTTCCAATTACCTTAATATGATAGATAGCATTAGAACAGTGATGTAATCAAAGAAACAGAGAAATGGCTTGCGTAAGGTCATAATGCTGAAACCCATTATTTGTAAGAGCATACCTATTGGATAAATTTGAGTCTAAAAATGTTAACATATAGCAGGAGACAGATAAATTAACAATGATACGGGAGTAAATACTCACAGTTCCGAGTGTCAGAAGACTCTTGTTGATATATGATCCCTCCTTTCTCCTTAACCCAGTGGTTTCTGTTTTTGAGCTTTCAGATCCCGCCAGGTCGATTAAGTTCTAAACAGAAGAGGCCACACTAATTGTTAAATCTAGTCTTAGTAAATTAAAATTAATATAATAGCATACAAACTTGAATTTGTTCAATTCCTAATGACTGGCAGTGGAGAAATACCAGCTGTGAGTATATGACACCATCATAGTCATCACCAAGTGCACTACTTTCTACCATCTGTAACAGGTAACAGCAACAACAAAATATTATCAACATTGAAAAAGGATAGATAACATCAGAGACTGTAACAGCACAAGACAGAAGTACAGAACAGCAGGAAAGCAGTGGGAAACAACGTGCATGCTATTGTACACAGGTAAATGGAAGTGGAATTTCTACAAGCTCGGAGGACAAAGCATGCTCAATCAGAAAAATGTCAAGGGTCAGAACAAATTTGTGAGAAAATATTTACACCGAATAGTTGTACAATGGTATTATGTAGAGGTATGCTCATTACACGATCCTACCAAAGTCTGGGTGCTGCCAAAATTTGAATAATCATTGAAGGGGTAACCATCTTTCACTCTCACTCATTATCTACAAGATAAACAACACTAATAATCTATATGCATAACTCATCCTTAAACTTAGAAGTTGGAACCGTTTCTAATGTACTCCATCTTCTAAACATAGTATTTTCTTTTGGAAGTCATCGACATTAATCGAAGGTAAGAACTGATATACATATTTCCCTTTACGCTATCATGCAATTGACCAGCATGGCAACATTACCAGTTTGTTCCTTGTCCTACAAAAAGAAATCACTTTACATATGACACGAAAGAGGCTGCAGAAGAATAACCATCATTCTTAAACAAAAATAAAATAAAAATAAAACAGTGTTGTGGACATGAAATTAGTGATGAGGAGTACTAGGACAAGGTCATTGTTCCATCAGCGAACAATAAACATTAACATTTAGGTTTTGGGTCAACATAAGCAGGGTCAATGTAGCTAAGTGAGTACGACTCCAGTAAGTATGTACGTACCAATGTGAAAATTGTATGACTACGGCTGCTGAATAGGTTGAAATTATTTGATCCGACATGCCGGTGCTCTGCCATTTACATTTGAACAAATGTCATGAAGTTGAATAAGTTGTGCGAACTATGCATTGTTTTAAGTTGGAAAATCAACCTAAACACATTCAATCAGTTATGCTTATCCATTAATAGATAAAAAAAAAAAAAAAGAGTGATATATGCAATTTACCTTCTCCTGCTGCAATAAAAGAAAGGGCATGCCCAGGGGACAAAACAACTTCTTCCTTTATTCCCTCAACATATGTTCCCTGCACACTTTCAGCAAAGGTGAATAAATAAGTACAAATTAAAAAGAATTTGAGAAAGATAAGAGGAAAATGATGTCATATTAACCATACTCCAACAGATGTATCTTATTACCACGTAAAAAGGTTAATAGCAACATACTAAATAGTATTCTTGTCGTCCCAGAACAAATTTCCTGTACTCCACTTGTATACTTCCTCAGATTCACTAAAAGCTTTACAATTACTTTTTTGAAAACCCACCATCTCCACTTATTAATTTATTCACCTTAAACTTTGTGCAAATTGAATTGTCAAGAAAAATTGAGGGAGTATGTCCCATCTCCATTTTTGGGCATGTCGTATACCCATGTGCACAAATAAATGAATATTATTTACATTTTACAGAGAATGCCATTAATCTCCTGTTCTGTATGTTGACCACTACTTATACCTGATTATTTGAGCCCAGATACTACAAATTCAATCTATACCTACATATATTACATAAGGAATGCCTAAATCTACATGCCCACAATCAAATGGGAGATTTGTCCCGGGTGGAGGGAGTAAATACTTCAATCTATGATAACATCTCAGCAATAAATAAATTAAAAAAGCCAATGTTACATAGGGAAGTCAACTAAGGCTCTGGACTGTCAAACTCACGGGGAATAATTTTTTCCAAATTAAAATAAATTAGCAACATGATTAGTCATAGTAATTCATGTAAAGCGAATCTGAAAACATGCCAAATATGCAGATAACAAAAGAATCTATAATCATGTATCAACAACCTGTGCATCTTCTCTAACCCGCAAATTCTGACCAGTTGGATCCAGCAAGTCATTGATCACCTGTTGAAAAAGATAAATACAAAGAACGTAAATCCCACGATCTAAAGCATGTTGCAATATATTTTTGGGAAATCACATTTTGGACCCAAACATTGGACCTGAATCTGACCCCTACATTTGCAAAGTTCAGGTCCTCCCTAATGTAAAGTGGTACAGAATATCCTTGGCAGGTCTATATGGAAGTTAATCAATATGTTCACATGAGACTTGAGAGAGCACGTTAACCAAATTATATAGTTGAATGGGCAATAGAATAGCATCGAGGTAAAATATTCCAAATAATACGCTAAGTTACAGGCGCAGTGACGATCTTGCTAGCTAATCACACAGAAGTGTCAATTACTATTGTGGATGCAAATGTAAATGAATCTTGAGGTAGGCATGTGGTGAAATTTTCTTTACTTTTAGTTCATAAATAGTGTGGACAAACTAAGAGACAGCTATGCATTAAACTGCTAGTACTACATGATAGATTATACAGTAGTTCACGTACATGCAATGATGAAAATTCAACTTTCCAGAAACACTTTCTACTAGCCCAAGTCGCGGACAAACAGCTGGAATGGATAATTAAGCAGAATACTTTAACCATGACGTAATCAGAGACATCTGATATTCTAGCACACGTCCCAAAAGATTTGTAAGATAATAAATACAAACCTCGTTGTAGATTTCAATATATGACACACGAAGTAAGAATTCACGGCCTGGGGTCTGGATATAAATAAAAAAGAAATTAGTCAACAGTTCATGAATCGTCAATCGTGTATTGAGAGTAGTATTAGAGATATGAGAAATGGCAAGACAAGTCAACTCAGTAATTATAGTTCGAACTTTGAATGTGCCAGTGTGCAACCAGTGAAGTTATAACAACATTTATTCAAAGGACTCGGTCAAACTTACATCTTGGATGATGCTGAACACATCCTTAATTGCCAATGGTATAATGCCAGGAGAATATTGATCTCCCTGAGAATATATGGTGTAGAAAACTATGAGAATCACAATAATGTATTGCAGTGGCTTATGTGAATCAGAAGACAGAACATATAGCTAGAACTATGAGACTAAAGACAACAAGAAAAGATTGGGGTCCATATTTAGAATCTATACAATGCTTACAGGTACAGGCCTTTTCTTGCCTAGCTACGGTAGCAAATTCCAGATAATTAAAATTCTACAGTTTCAGATGATAATACTAGACCTAACAAGTCTTCTGTACATTATCATACATATTTACACAGAATATCATATGCATATATACCGAAGCAACAAACATAAATGCATACATCATACAGACATGATAGGGGTGTGTCAAACAAATGCATGAAGCATTCATATGTACTTAGACTCTTTGCAGTGCATATCGTACAAATGCTATCTTTTATCCTGTCAACTGCTTAAATAACCATGGAAAAAGTAACAGAATCTCAGAGTATTACTTACATGCATTGTGTGTGTCTTTCCACTGCTTGTAACTCCATAAGCAAATACCGTTCCTGCACATAGCACAGCTCATCAGAGTGGAAATACTTATGACAAAATAGCCATATGTATAGCGGAGATGAGCTAGCAAGAGCATGCACTGTGGGCCTTTAACACAAGTTTTCCAATTATGAACTCTATACTGAGAAATATGCAATTCACCCGTCAACCAATATAGCTTGAACTACAATGAATCATTAATATAATATGTGCTGGCAAGCAAGTGTAGAGTTGAGCATGTTGAACATACCATTGATGCCATCCATTGCAGCTTTAACTACAGGTTGAGCAGCTACTTCATACACTTCTGGCGTAATTGTGTCAGGCCCAAACACTCTATCTGCCAGATACGAAACCAGATAAGGGGTAAGCTTAGTTCTCATTTAGAAAAAGCCTGAAAGCCGACTAAATGACCACTTGGTGGTTACTAACTAGACGATAATCCACACTTAAAAACTTCATTACTTGAGCATGGTCCTCCACAATAAGAAACATCCTTGCAAAGCATTAATTCAAATCTACTTTATGACTGCATTGGTATGCTGCTAGCTAAATATCGTGAAATAACTAATGCAGCTGCAACACCTCGCTCGTCATCAAAAACCCAAATAGCAACTCACACCACTATTTGGTTTGTTCCGGTACTGGACAATATTCCACACTTCGAAACTTTCAGTAATTGAGCATTTATCTTCCGTTATAAGAACTTCATTACCAAAGTGCTAGTTAATTAAGTGTATTGGATCTATATGATTTCAGTATATCCGTTACTGCACTGGTATAGCTTGTGGAATAACCAATGGAGATATAACAAACTTATATGAATCGCAAAGGAAAAAAACCCAAAGTACAACTCACACCACTACTAGCTCGTTCTTACACAGGAGAACATTACACACTAAGAAACGTCACTGCTCTAGGATTAATCTCTACAACAAGAAACTTGATTACCAAAGCATAACCGAAATCTTTTGGATTAAAACAATGAAGCATCCATTCACATTACTAAACTGCCACACTCCTAGCTGCAGCTCACGGAGGAATAAGCAATGCAACTATAACACACATTTGCAACTCACCGGAAAAAAAGGTAGAGTACAACTTACTACAAGTAAGATAACAGTGAGATAGATTACCAAACGCATAAGAAGTCATCGGATTGTACTCGCATCGAACGATTTTGTCACCATCCGGATACCACGCGATCTCATCTCCTCTCTGATACTCCCTTTCACTGATAAAGCAACAATGGCATTAGTATTAAAACCCTAGGCACGAGCATTTCTCAAATTTGAATCTACAGGTCAATCCAAGTCAGATCTAGCATTTGAAATAAACTAACCTCAGTGGCCGAAATCTAACAGTCACCGAGATGCTATCTCCACCTGATCCCGATTCGCCCTCCACCGGCTCCACTCCGATCATCTGCTCCTCCATTGACGGATAGTTCGCGGATCTAGAACCAGCACCAGCACCGCTACCGTAAAACGACGCCGAGTTAGAACGCTGAAGTGCAGCACGACCGTTGATCAGCGAGGAGGAAGAAGAAGTGGATGAGTAGGGACTGGAAGGTCTTGTTGGATACTGAAATGGCGAGCTGCTTCTTCCTCTAGAAGATGAGGCCGCCATTTCTCCAAATTGAAATGAATAAATAAACACACAGCTTTCCAATTAACCACTCACACCTAGTCAAATCTGTGGTATTAGTATTATTATATAAGTAGCTGCATTCACTCTGGAGATGTTGGGAATACATGAATCGGAATCAGTCAATGGAAGCACATTCTTCTTCAATCGATTTGAAATTGTTTTTCTTCTTCCAGCTGAGGCAGTAAACTTGTTCAGTAGAATGAATGTGGTATCTATCTGTGACAGTAGAGAGAGAAAGGGAGGTTTATAATTATTTCTTGTTGTGTAAGAGAAGATGGGCAGAGTGGAGAGAGAGGGAGATGAGTGAAGAGGAGGAAGTTGAAGAAGAGGAGTGAGAACGATGTGAAGGAAGGAAATTGTTTCTTCTTTTCCTTTTTTTTGTTTTTACTGCTTCTTCTTTGAATTTAAAGTTTAAACTAGCTGGAAGCAGTGACGAATTTTGGGTACGAATATTGTTTTTATAATTGGAAGACCTGACAGTGACAGGAAGGATTCAATCAGCCTCTACGTTACTGTGCAATCAACTTCCATTTAACTATGATTTTAATAATTCATCAGGTATATAAATGTTAATAAATTAACTGATTTGTAAACACAACCGTGTACAGTTCACTTCTCAGTTTGTAATACGCTTCAACTCCAATTAATAGATTGGGGTTTTAAGTCACTTTTTAACCGTTTAAAAAAAATTAACTGATTTGTAAATATTTTTATTTGTTATAAAATTAAGTGATTATTTAGTATATAATTGGAGTTTAATTATTTGAATTCGAATTGAACTTTTATATGTAACTTTAGATAAAAATGCAACATAACAGAATTACAATTCTACGTCAAGCACACACTAAAATTTTGTAGGTAATAATAAATTGTTATGAGTTTTAATTGACTCTTGACCTCAATTCCAAATGATAACTCCTTACTCTAATAAAAGTTTGATGCCAGAAACTAAAAATCACTTTGATCCGACTTAAATGAGGTTTTAGTTCTAAGTTAAACGGTCTAATACATACTCGGATATTCATATCGCAAATGATCTAATAGTGGTCAGAACGTTATGAATAGTATCAGGATGGAACTATCTTGAATTGTATAAATTAAGTGTTATGTGGGACGAGGTTACTCTGTTTCTTTTAATTTAATTTAACATTAACATTTACAATTTAAAATTAAGTAGTATTAACATGTGGCAATGTCATGGGCATAATCCACTTTAATAATCACTAAAATGAAGAAAACTTAAATAAATTGAGAAAATTAATATTGCAACGAACCGTCCCCTTGATTACGAAATGGGTGACTTTACATTTGGTCAATTCTAAAATTAATTCAGACAATCATGTTTAACCGTGCAATTCTTATGGATTTGTGCCTGAATGAAATGTGCACATCTCGGTATAGATCATATTCTACATCCCTTTAAACTATTTTAAACTTTGGAGTGTTACATTTATCCAATACATTCGTGAGACGCCTGATCGCACATAGTCCCGAGAAATTGTACACCATATGGTACCGATTAAGTGCATATGAAATTTATATTATGAACATTGGGTAAACTATCAAACATCAATATCTCAATTTCACCATCAACTTTGTTAAATAGAAACATACATGACCAACATAAATTTACAGAATAATGTAATGTTACTGATTAAAGGCATCTGGGATTTTCTTTACCGATGCAAGTGCATCACCCTGTCTCTATAATCAAAAGAGTACACATGTTTAGTGGCTCATCTATTTATCTTTCAAACCAACGAATAATTTACTTTTCCCTTGACTATTTCTCGATTAGTCGATTTTTGTGTATTTGTTTATTCTTTCAACACTTCTCCCTTGATTCCACGAGGCAATTCACAGTAACTTATTTTACATTTCCCATAAATCCTATCATTCCCTCTTCCAAAATGATCTAGCAACGCATAAGGTCAAATATAATAACCTAAAAACTCAAACCACTGACGGTTATGAGATCTAAGCACTGCAGTTGAGCGGAATGAGACAACTTCGTCGCCTCCTTTGAACCACACTATGAAGGAAATGTGTGAATCTACTAGATAGAAGAGAAGAAGAAGGTGCGTTTTAATATGAAATCAACCCTTGGTTTATTAGTTATATGTAGGATTTTCACGTTGTTCATATCATGTTGTTAATATAATGGGACAATTACATACGTACCCCCTGCTCTTTGGCCCAATTACGATGACCCTCTGATGTTTATTTTATTACAGATGAACCCAAATTGCAATCCAGCGTTGACTCCGGCCATGATGTGGCATTTTGTGCCTATGTGGCTCCAATGTGGCATTATTTCACCTAGGTGGATTAATCAGGAAAAAAGAAAGAAAAACTAAATACAAAAAATGAAAAGACTTCATTATCCCAATATCAACCATCCTTCTCCATACAACCCCCTTTCATCTTCCTTATTCTTCTCATTCTTCTGTACTCCGCCTCACCATCTCCACCGCGAATCCACTCCACCTGTTCTCCAATTCGCCACCACCACCACCACTATAAAGAGTCCTCCCCAGCCTTGTCACCACTCGAATCGACCACCATGCTACACCTTCGATCTCCACCTAGTTGACATTGGTCCACCACCACCGGCTCCGGATTCTCCATCTTCTCCTCACGAAATCAACATCACCTAATTTTCATCGACCC
>JAYMSP010003350.1:0-20127 GCA_036897095.1 Plantago elongata
TTTAGTTGCTGAAATTAACATTAATGAATATGAAACTAACTCTGAGTCCCTGAAACTAGCTTAATGAACCTGAAACTAACTTTATCGAACATAAAAGTAAAGTTGATGAACATGAAACTAACTTCTGAGTTTTTTAAACTACTTAAATGAACCTGAAACTAATATAAAAAATCTTGAAACTAGTATAAAGGAACTTGAAACTAACTTCAATTCACATGAAACTAACTAAACTAATATTTGATGTGTGATGGAACCTGAAACCAAAATTTTTTAGTTGTTGAAACTAACATTAATGAATATGAAACTAACTCTGAGTTACTGAAACTAGTTTAATGAACCTGAAACTAATATAATATATCCTGAAACTAGTATAAAGTCACATGAAACTAACTTCATTTCAATTCACATGAAACTAATTTTCTAATATTTGTTGTGTGATGGAACCTGAAACCAGAATTTTTAGTTGATGAAACTAACATTAGTTAATTATATGAAACTAACACTGAGTTCCTGAAACTAGCTTAATGAACCTGAAACTAACTTTATCAAACACAAAACTAAAATTGATGAACATGAAACTAACTTCTGAGTTTTTTAAACTGCTTGAGTGAACCTGAAACTAATACTATTTATACTGAAACTATCATATTAGGTCTTAAAACTAACATTGTAGGCTCGACAACTGTTTAATTAGGGGTTAGGATTTAGGACGGGTCCAGGACGGTAGTCCCTGGACCCATCTTAAACCTAAACCCTAATTAAGACCGTAGCTACCGGAGGGAGTAATTAAATTTGGTGGATTTTTTGGTTCACCATTTCCCCCTAGAGTTTTAGAATTTATGAGAGGCTCGATAGTCGTTTAATTCGAGTTTAGTGAACTTGAAACTAGCTTTTGTGGACATGAAACTAGATTTTGTAGTTCTTAAACTAGTTTTTGTGATTATGAAAATAGATTTTTGTTGTTTTGAAACTAGCTTTTGTATCCAGAAAACTAGTATGTTAGGTTTATGATTTAGTCAAGGTAGTTTCAGACTTTCAGGAGTTGATTTCATGCATACGAATTTCAAATTGGTTATGTAATTCAATTTAGCACCACATTTAGAGTTCATTAGCCGAATTTCAAAATGATTATCAATTCCAGTTGAACTTGTTTTTTAGGTACACAACTAATAAAAATGAAGTGAGGGCTAGTTAAAGTGGATTTAGTGCTAAAAAAATAGAATGAATTTATATGTAATTGTTTTAGAGAACAATCCTTATATGTAATAGTTGTCATTAAGTGGTTTATATATGTAATTTTCTCTTTCCTTTTATGTTTGTTGTTGTGTGATTTCATTTTGTTTCAAGTAGAATTCAGATAATGTAACTTGTTGTGTGTTTTCATTTTCAATCATGTAGTAGAATTGTAATATTATGATGTTGTATCCGCATGATTTCAATGTATGAATTCGAATGTTTTTATTATAATTTTGTTTCGAACGGATATAATGAAAAGTTTCAACTAGAAATAAAACGGCTATATCTTTTAAGTAGGACCTATAGATGATGCTCATTCCACACTCATTCCACCACAATTCAATTCTACTTCTACGATTATTGTAAACTTAATAATGGAACGAAATATTTTATATAATCATCACTGGTCGTTCTCAAGGAATGAATATCTTGCTCTTAAGAAGATATATCAATAAGTGAAGAACTCAAGATTACCTTACTATCTCCCACTTGGACGTTCAAGAGAGTGAAAGAGATATGAGATCGAGATTTTCTATCAAATGGGAAATTGTTGTTTAGTCTTACGGAAAGATCGGTTGATTCTGATGAGATTGATAATGTTGCCACATTAAACTTAGTTGGATTGATCAAAATTTGTAGAGTTTTTTTTTGTTCGGGATTTACTGGATTTTGTGCAATTTACCTAGTTTCAACGTTATCTGCAATATTCTCCATTTCCGGGCATGAGTTGCAAGTATAGTCCAATTGTGTACTGCTAAATTCTTGAAGGTGACATTAATCTATCTGCAAAACTCAATGTGTTATTACGGCATGTAAAGCGTTAATTCAATCATTACAAGAGAACTGTTCCTCACGCAGAACAACTCAAATAGTAATCATCTAGTTTCCCTATGTGAATGGCAACGGTGTGCCATGAGATTGGACAAAAAACCTACGAGTAAGCCTAAGAATCAGGCTCAAGTTCATGTACAAGGTCTTCACTCGTCCTCATCGTCGTCCTCCTCTGATGCCAACTGCAACCACTGCATAAATATGAGAGTTATATGAGAACTCGAGCGGAGAGAAATTGGATAAATTTCTTGTACATACACGCAATATGTCATGTTATCGCAGATTTTCTGACCATAGTAACTAAGAAATTCACCAAGTACTTTCATTCGGTAATATAGCTAGCTGACCACACCATGTGAAGCGCTAATTGTTACTCACCTCAATGAATTGTGCTGCCTGTTTCAGGAAAACTTTATCCGACTCATCAGCCCCCTCCTTTTCAGCTGCCCAATTGAGTATAGCTTCCTCTTGCAATATATCATTATCGTATAGTTTATGCAAAACCTAGAAAATAAAGAAATTAATTTAGTATTCTGATCCACTTGAAACAAATTCACAAGAGAACAAAAGGCAGCATAGGAAGTGACAGGTGATCCTGTCTCTCCAAATCACCGAACCAATAACTAAGCTCTGGTTCTTCAGTTGAGATCATTTGGACATACTTTACAATAAATTTTGGACTGGGCAATCTAGAAGGTTCAGTTAAAGTTGAACTTGAGCATTCTTATATTCAGGCCCAGATGGGATAAAACTATAAATAAATTCAAATTAAGAAACAATCTCTAAGAACAATCATGTCACCAGCTTGTGTTCTGGAGTAAAACACTAATATGTAGATCAACGCATAAATGAGTGTTTCCCCAAACCCTCCAAAGCACATGATTTTGTGGACTAAGAATATCATGTTTTTCTAGCAGAATCAAGCCCACGTAAAAGTTGAGAATATCATATGCACACAACTCTTAATTCAACAGATTGATTGACAGGTAAAAAGGAAATGCATGCGTTACTATCTAACTAATTGACTCAATGCCATGACGAATTACACCAAGCAGGGAAAGCAATTTACCTGCATAAATAGGGTAGAGTAGCCCCTTGTAGACTCTAAACACATTTCTTCAAATTTCAGGATCACCTCGATCTGTATTAAAAAAAAAATGAGTTAGCCCCTTGTTATCTATAACATACTTCTGCCAACTTGGCTGTTAATCAGGAGATATCACGATCAAGCTCTAAAATAACAGGATATGGTGTATAATTGTGTGCCAGTGAAATATAGCAAAGTAACCCAACAAAGCCACATAAAAGCATGAGAGCCAAACCTCCAACCTCAGATAAATTAGTGAATGGTTGGAGTTCAATTACAACAGCTTAGATTTGTTTGCATTATAATCAACATATTAGGACTGGAGCCACCATTCAGGTACAGAAGATGGAGTATTTGTTTCTATTAGTTGTTGGCCTACTTGTACAATATTTGATTTATGTGGTTTAGTATGCATTACTTCTAAGTCCAAGATCAATTGGTATCAAGATTAAGAGGTCATAGCTGGAAGAAACAACTGAAACAGCGTTTGCAAGCACATTAAGTTGAAAAACTATTCTACCATATCCATACTGAATCTTGACACATTAGACCTATTGTCAGGCATGAAAAATCACCCCCACTTGGCACGGGGCAAAATGCAACAGTCTCTGTCTGACTAGATTGTAACTAAGTCTTCTCGGAGTACCCTAAAAAATATGGGGTTTCGATATATGAGCCGATAAGATAACTCATGAGGAACCAAATGAAATGCTTACATACCATTTTGAGCAGCAGCTTCATCATTCGATATTCAGAATCTTCTACTTCGTGATTTATTATATATATTTAAAATTTCTTAAGCAACAGAACCGCAGGCCTTGAGCTATTGACTTACAGAAGTTTGTTTACCCATCTTCAACGTATATATGATTATTTACAAACAGGTTGCACATACAAGAATATTCGAGTGGCTACTAACACACCATACTACATTAATGATTGAATGTACAGCTTCAATGTACCTCTTCGTCTATGCTAGGAAGGTAATACTTCAAAAGATTCTTCCATTTGGTAATCACATTGGAAACATTTCGAACAAGTTCAGCTGCAAGAAAACATTTTTAAAAAAATCATTACACCCAGCAGGCCAGGACAAGGATCAAATACAGAGTTCTAAATCATTAAAATTAGCAAATGCGAAAAAGACATTCATGGTTCATTCTATAAATTAGCTTATGCTAATATGACATTCGTGGTTCATAGTATCTGGTGTCTTAACATAAGAAAAAGAAAAAGGTTCTCACAGGCCGCAGCTAACATGTATCAAAGCAATGAAAAATTAATGATATCGGTGCAAAACTTACTCGGTGAACCATGCGGAGTATCCAATGCTAGTTTCATCATAGAATAGAATAGTGCACTAGCGCAATCTGTGGATGTCAAATTGTAGGACAGCCTGAAAAATAAAAGGATTGTATGAATATTACATACAATTGAGAATCCATGGAGGATACTAGAAGC
Source organism: Plantago elongata (assembly GCA_036897095.1). Lineage (NCBI taxonomy): Eukaryota > Viridiplantae > Streptophyta > Magnoliopsida > Lamiales > Plantaginaceae > Plantago > Plantago elongata. The sequence continues at coordinate 4,616 of JAYMSP010003350.1, forward strand.
AAAAAAGGGTTGGACAGACTAAATGCAGGTTAAGGTAAATAAAGCAGTAACCATAACAACAACAATAATGCGCTCTGAGTTATTCTAGAGGTATAGGCCAAATAAACAAAAAGGTACTCAAAATGCCAGGCAAAGGCAAACAATTTTCAAGATGGAAAACCATAACTCAGGTACCCTTAAGAGAAAACCCAAGCGGGACCCCAAAAGACAGAAAATTATTGTCCAAAAGTTGACTGGATACAAATAAATACTGTACAGCAGTATCTATACTCATTTAATGCAATTATGCAAGCAATAATCATGAACCCAACATAATGAGTCTAAGTAGGGGTAGTTCTTGAAATTCCCGTAAACCAGGAAGAGAAGAGCAGGTAAGTAACCATCGGATCATACCGCAGTGAATTCACTTCTAAAATGACATGTTCATCTTTGACATCTTCGTCCACAGCCCTAAGAAAAGTTGCTTCAACCTGTAACATATATTCAAAACAAACACATATTACAGTTGAAGCTTACTCCATAAATCATAAGCACAAGCATGAGCATGTACCTCTCTCTGGAACTGGACAGAGTCATCTCTCACATCTGTATCAGAATCATTATCAATGGAACTGGGTTCTAATTCTCCAGAAGGTGGTAGAACATTTCCGTCTTCATATGCTAGCTCAAGTTCATTGACTGCATTTTGTACAATCTCAACAAGTCTATCTGCAGGTATTGGTGCAACCGAATGCCTCCACTCTTCTTCATGCCCACCCTCGCTAACAGACCAAATGAATCCAACCCCACCATTACCAACCTGGAGAGACAGTTATTGTTAAGAACCATACATAAACGACTCCCTCCTACAGGAAAAGCCAACCATGCAAGACAATCACATCGTATTGTCTAGTTTAGTATAAACGACAACCAGAGTTGCAAAGAGTGAAGAGCCAAGGTTACCAAGGAAGGCAAAATCATATTACCACATGAAACTACTTAGTTCAGAAAGCACATTCAGAAACTGCTATAGGTAATCTTTGAGGTCCTTCATAGCATGCTAATTTTTTGTTTGGAAGTGAATAGTCAGTTTCAGTTCTGAACCATGAAGATTAGGTCTCAATATTTGTGTTGCATTACTTAACATGTTTATGTTACAATCATATGATATTGTTAAAACAACTAGACTTTCTGGATTTAATCATTGCTATGTTGGATCCCAATAGAAACAACTGGCAGATATGGCTATGGACGTAATACACTCATTCATCAGACTGTTGATTCCTCGCAGATACTCCCTCCCTTTTTTGATATCTTGACAACTGTGTTTTGCACAATTTTTTAAGAAAGAAAGTAAAAGATATGGTCTATGTTGATAGAATTGAAAGTAGATGGTGAAAAGTAAGAGAGAGAATACATAATGTCTTGAAGAGTCAGGGGGGGGGGTAGTGGGTTTCCTGTTTCCATTTGACGAAATGCAAAGCTTTTAAAGAAACACCCAAGATGACAAATTACAAAGCTTTTAGTGAAAGGAAGGGAGTATTATATTATGTCATGTTCAAAAGATATGTGAAAGGTTAAGCAAGAGAACAAAATAAGAAAAATATGAACCTCAGCTGTGTGCTGTGAATGTGATTCAGATGACTCGGACCACGAATCCTCATCCAGCTTGTCAGATGCATTAGAAATTGCTGTGTGAAAGAAAATATAATCAGGGTAAGTTTAGGTACAATATTTACAGCCAATTGATAACGTTAGAAGTCAGTGAGCGACGTTATTATTGATTGAACTAGTAGGTACGAGCACGGGCGGGTATAGGCGGTTTTGACAAAAATTAAACCGACCGACTATAGGCGGTGATTATAATAATAAACCAAGGCAGGTAGACCAATTTATCAACCCGCGACAGGTCGGGTGATTACTATTGCGGACGGATTGGCGGGTGAACATAAAAAAACACTAAATATGTACATATACAAAAGTTTCATCTTGCATATTATTGTCGTTATCGATCTCCATCTAAATAGTATAAACATATCAATTCTCAAATATTACAAATTAACATAAGAGATGCATATACTTTGGCATTAATTATAGGTCCAACAAATTGGTACAATATAATTTGCCACAAATTATGAAGTCTCCAGCAAATTGACACAATTTAATTTCTTCAAAGACAACTCCAGTACTACGAGTGACTTTTTAAGTTACTGAATATTGCTATATACTATAAGTATTTAATGTACTTTCTTTTGAAAGGCATTATGGCAGGTGATAGCGGGTTGCACCATATGTTTTTAAACCCAGTGGGTCAGCCGGTTTAACCGCACCTGGAGCTATTGCCGGGCCAAAAACCATCAAACTTGGAACCCGGTAAAAAAACCCAGGCAAATCGCTTAAACCGGGCAAATACCCGGGTAAAACCGGCTACAACCTGTTTAAAATTAAAAAAATAAAGGTTTTGAACAAACAATCTGCTCCTGCTATTGTTTAACGGCTGAAGGTCTCTTTTGCAAAGAACTAGAAACTACATTGGCTCTGCCTTCATAGAATAATAAGGCGTCTAATGAACCATCTTCAAGCTCCTATAGGTCATTTTTCATCACCCCTTAGGCAGCTCTTGTGGTTGTACGCAGACAAATGGGCTTTCTAGCTCACCAAAAAAGTGATGTAGATGATAGATTATTGGACTAAATTCTCTCTTTGGTTGGATTTAGCTCAATTCTTAAATAAGCTATCTGCTCAACTTTAGATTGGAAGAGGGAAACGAGGAGGTGGGTGTGAGTGGAGGGTTAGGAGGTGGGTGGGACTATATAATTTGGGCTTCGATTGCGCCACTTAAATAATTGGACTGCAAAAAAGACAGTCTATGATTATTGGAGTAATTTATACTGGGTAGTAAAAGTTGATCTTAAAATCTAATTAGTAGGTTGAACCAAGTTAACCCGGTTGAACCTCCCTCAGAGGGTAGGCCGAGTCGATCACCGGGTACGAGTTTCAAAACATAGGCGAGTTTCAAAACATAGGTTGCACCTACCTTACCCACCAGTCCACCACCCATGGCCAAATGTCGGGTTACAAAAATATTAACCCGTGAAATTTTATTTTTAAAAAATTAGTTGGCAGGTAGGTGATGGTAAGAAACGGGCGGTTCAGGTAGGCGGTTTCTCTGTCCACCCCTAAACTAGAGTACGATATAGCAACACTAAAAAGTGAACAAAGTACATGTACACATGATGAAGTTGCAACTTGTCAACGCCAGAATGAAGTATGCTTTCAAACATAAAACTATGTGACAGCTGACAAGAAGAACTTCACTCATTCTTCACATGTTAAGTGAAGAGCTTTGAGTTGTCTTGCGAAAGAAAAAGTAGCAAAAAGAGAGCAATAAGAAATTAGTTCGAAAACCTACATGGTATATCTAAGAATCCACTGCTATTATCTGCATATTCCAGCTCCTCGTCACTATCTTGTTTGACAGGTTGTTGGAGTAAAGACACCTTCGAGTAAGCAGGAACAACAAATTGTGGTCCAGTTACTACCTGCATAGTTACTGGCCGTGAGATGATCAACAGTTCACGTCAACCAAAAAATAAGATGCAACAATTAAGATCTATAAATTATATACTTCCATTACAGTGGTGTTTAGGGAAAGGGAAATGGCCACAAATCTCATCTACACTAGTTTACATATATTGATCAATGGACAGCGAAAGCAGGGCTGCAGAAACTGAGTGTCACCAAGATTACTCAAATCTGTTTATACAAATGATATCTGCACTTCAAATCTATACCATATAGCCACTCGAGGAATAGCTCATGTTAACAATGAAATACTTGTTGCCAGCTTTTTTCGTCCCAGAAAAGATATCTTCAGACAGTTGTATAGTATGTAACTATGTATCAGGACAAGAATATGGTGTATGACAGTGAAAAGGCAACATGTTCTTGACCTCCATAACCATATTTGAACAGCCAGTTCCACATTAAACAAGAGAAAATGTTCAGACCTGATAATAAGCTTTTTTTTTTAATGTGATACCTGATAATAAGATTTTGGAGATCATTAATCATATATATATAATGTAATCTTGCAGAGAAAAATTGGAAAGGAAAAAATATTTCAGGGACAATGTGTTCATAATTTTATAAAACAAAACTAAAAGTATTCAAGTATGTGTCATGAGACGCAAGTCGCAACATGGAGATTCTTACTGTTAAAAGAAATAATTCAACAATCAGTATACAAGCGTATTTAATAGAATGGATGACATATTAAAAGAAATCTAACACCATTTGGGAATTTATAGAACGAATACCTTGAAAGACAATATAACACCAGCTTCAAGAACGGAACCAGGCTTCATTATGACCCCATCACATGCTATTGCATGTTTTAATGTACAGCCATCCTCAATTGTAACATTATCCCAAATATAACAACCATCAATCAAAACATTTGATCCGATTATGCAGCCTTTTCCAATGACAGAATTCGACACTTTACTACAGCTTCCAATTTTGGTGCCATTTCCAATAACAGTGAATGGACCAATTTGAGCAGATCGTGCTAGTTCCACATCTGTTAATGAGCAGTACTACCAGGATTATAACTTTGGAAGCTATGCAAACAGGAGATCACAAATGAACTCTCACAACCAATAGATTATAAGCGTCAAGACCATGTGATGAGATATGGAGTTGTCAAACAGTGTGGATGAATATGCATTTGGCAGTGGCTTACATAAATCTGTAGAACAAAGGAACTTGTTTATATCATTTTAGTTCAAGGAGAAAACTCCTGAAAAGGTGGCCAAATGTTCGAGGTTATCCATACAAAATAAATATATCAGAGAAATTCTATACGGAGAATGTTAGAATGGTTTTCCTTGTAAGAAAATAACACCAGGACTTCCAGCTATCCATACACAAACATTTTCAGAGATTGAAGTCTATCACGGAAATGTTTAAATGATTTTACTTGTAAGAAAACCAGAACTTCCAGCCATCATATGAGTTTCCAGGTCTAGTACGTGACAAAATTTCATAATTTTATTAACTACTGTAAGCCATCTGTCAGTTCTAATGCATTAAATATATGATCAGAAACTTATCCAGCACTAAATACTCGGAACAGTAATTTTCAGGGTATTATATATTCAAAGAGGAAATAGAACTTGAGCAAATCTGTTTGCATTGCCATGTATAAATTATAGAGATGTAAGTAATTTAGGAATCCATCCTTGAAGCATATGACAAATTTTATGGTTTCATTTCCTTCAGATCAGTCTCAAGATCTTCTACTTAAAGAGTCGACAGTACAATAGTCATACATCTAATTCAGGTTATTTATGTTCAGCTATAAACAGACTAGGTTTCATGTTTTCATTAGTTTACCTGATGCTCGATACATTCCCTGTCTTTCTAGCTTAGTTGCACAATTTCCAAAAAACTGGATATCTGGCACCAGAGGGTAAGTCCACCTCTGTATTATATCTTTGCTGATGGTATCATAGCTTCGATAATTTTCAACCCTAGCAGCGTAACTGGAATGGATTTCATGTGTGAAGATCTTGTAACTCATAATCTGAAGATCCAAAAAAACACAAAAATACGAAATTAAACAACAGCGGTGCCAGGTAGAAAGTAAGTAGGAATATGCATGAGCATACATACATCATCATGAAGCAACCCCTTGACAAAGTGGCGGCGTAGATGTTGATAGTCAAAATTGTCTGTGAAAAGACTGAGAACTTCAGGAGAGCATATGTCAATGTAACAATCCTGCTTGTCATTGTGGAGAGATATAGATGTATTATCTGCCAGCAATGTCTTCTCAAGAGAGAGTGTTCCCTTCAAGTTATCTTTATCTTCGTAGTACAGCAGCTGCTTGGTGTTTGGATCAATAGCCATGAACAGCTCCTCTGTCCCCAGACGAGATTGGCGAGTAACTGGAGAAGCCTTAGACTGTTTAATGACCATGGTCATTACTGCATTATTATCTTTTCTCCTCCTCTCCTTGTGCTCTTTAAGTGCTTGTGTAAGAGACATATTGCTCACAGTATCTCCAGTAACCAGGACAAAATCACCACATATCTAGAAAGGAAAAGAAAAGCAATAAGATCACATTCTACCAGTTTAAATAGAGCAGGGTACTAGCTTGCTGGAACTCATAGAAAGAGGCCTGCATGTGGAAATCAACAGAGTATATGATAATTCAAATATTGCAAACATTGAAGCAAAGGGAGATGGTCCTGGCACTAGTTACTCACTTTGCCAATACAAAGGGAAGGGAGCAATGAGGGCAACTTACCACATGTCTTTCATATATCACCCTGAGAGCATCTCCAACACTCGCTGAATTATGAGACTCTATTGTGGACACTGAAAAGTTTGGTTGGTCAAACCACTTAGAACTTTCCAAATACTCAATAACTTGCTTCGAATGAGCACAGCAAAACACAAAAACTTCTTCTATTCCAGCAGACTCAAGCCATGCTAAGGTATAGTCAATCATCGGTGCATTAACCAATGGCAATAGTACCTTCAAGAAGGAACCCAAACACTAAATACAAAATACAACGAAACACAAAGAAAGAGTAAAATCCAGTTGAGACTCATTAATCAACCAACATAATAACTAATAACATACATAAACATAATACAAACTGAATAAATAATGAGCAGACACACAAGACAAGATACTCCTGAAAACATATACACAATCTGCATGCTTTGGCTCATAGTCATTAATGTATCAAGCAACAAACAGTCTACAAAGATCAACTAGCACGAACCTGTGAACCGATTTACTGAACATAGTCATTCACTAGGTCTAGTAATGATGGAGGTTAACTTAAGTTTTGACTACCTATTCCTAGGTATTCAATAAACTAAAAGAAACACCTAAAAATCTCCAAACCATAATCTGATCTAGATACAGATTAAGCAATCATCAATATACGAAAACCTATGGGAGTAAAACAAACTAGCACTAGTAGTCAGAAGCATGAATAATCAACAATACAATGCTTATTTCCGTCTAGTATAAATTGTTTAGCGGCACAGTAGATTTCCTTTAAAAGTTAAACTCCAAGTAGTTAATTGGATAACCTTCGGCAATATTCGACTAGTAGGGGTAAAAAAAGTAAAAGGAGCAGGCAGGAAATGACCTTAGGTCGTTCGAGGGAAATAGGGCGGAAGTAAGTGGCGAAGCTATCAGCCAATAGGATAGCTTGTAGAGGATCGCGTGAGAGCTCCTCCGAATCTTCACCGACTGCTCCGCCGCCTCTGTTTACCTTCTTCGCCACCATGTTTTCTGTCTATATAGAAACTTGAATTGATTGAGAAATTATCTATCCCCCAATGAATTAGATAGAAATGAGAAAATGAATTAGATAGATAGATAATTAGCAATTTAGCATACATACCTAATGTCAAAGTCTCAAAGAGTAGCAGAAGAGGACGAGAGAGAGAGAGAGAGGAGGAGGAGGAGGGAGCAGGATTCCGGATTCCCGAGCGGAGGCGAAAGGAGGCGGAGGAGCAGAATGAGAGAATCAACTGGCGCGGTGTTGCGTGCACACAGTTGCGTTTTAGTGAAGAGTGAGATTATTTGTTGTTTATTTGTTCAATTGACTGAAATGAGTAATTATTTTCAGTGATAAAAATAAAAATGATTTACGTTTTGTTGTTTTATTTTTTTAAATATTTAAAATGGATGATTATTTTCTGTATGTGGAGAATGTTGATTCAAGTCCAAAAATATAACAAATAATAAATTCCTATTTGTCCTATTGATTTGTTTTTTGTAAACTTACGATGGTTCTTTCACAAATCATTTGACCAGAATCATTAAAAACATGTTAAGTAATAATTAGACGATATAATATTAAATTAATATAATGTACAAAATAAAAAATTCATTTTATAAATTAGACGATATTAAATATAATGAAAAAACTACACAATATAGACAATTATGTTACATTGAGTAAGTAAATTTCTATACCGGTTAAAAAACTATACAATTCATTTACAAAACTATACGGTACGTTGTAAAAAAATAACACTATTTTTTCTTCGATCGATTTAGTTTCTTCATAGCATTCTTATTCAAATCATTCAATCCACTCTCTTCAAAATCACGCCATCACCAAATCTCTTTGATCCTTGGGAAGCTTTTTCATCCGTAATTTTTTTTTCCTTCTATTTTTTCAAACTTACATGTAATACTTAGTAGTATGAAAACTGTTAGATTCCGAAAATTCATATTCCAGCCCTCTACAAAGTGGTGAGCATACAACTTATTCCAATCTCAATGAAAAATCAAAACCCTTAACCTTCATCTCCCCTTTAAACACCACAAAACTTGGGGACTGATTGTCATAGCATTTAAATCGATCTATTTGGTTTGATGAACAGTGATTTGGCATAAAATACACTTTAAATACTCTATTTCAATTTCATTCCAAACACAATTTCACTAAATTCAATTCAAATACCCACTCAAATTCTATACCAATCACAAAAACTAACTCCTCCAAGCTCCCAGTAAGCTGGCTACTATTCTCCTGCTTAAACCCTTTTCCATTTCTTCCTTTCCTTTCCTTGTGTCCTAATCTATTCATTTTCTACGTAATGATTCATCAGTTCTTAAAATGTAATTTATATAGTAGAGTAAGATAGTTATTTGTAAGTGTTATTTTTTATACAATACAGGCCGTTGACGGAAAAAAAACATGCAAATTGGAATGATTGGTAAAAAAGATTGGAACAAATGTAGAATATGAAGTCGTTAAGACACACGGACTTATAATTGAATATATGAAAAATGTCAATTTTGGTCTAACATCTGGAAATGAATATTTTTCAGCATTAAAATTCTTAATTGTAGTTTATAAATACAATTTTATTTTTCCGTATCAAACAAGATCAAGTTTTATGAAAATGCAATTCAAACATTAAAAAAAATTAAATAAGTGATTAAAAAAAAAAAAGAAGCTTAAGTCAGTTCACCGCGTGTCCATTTGCCAAGTAACCCATCACTTCCTGAATGGTATGCTTTCTTCTTGTTTTGATGTCATATAGACAGACCTAGGCTATGATTTGTATAATCGACAATTTTATTGAGACAATACCGACCACCATCATCACCCCATTGCTATAAGCTGCTGTGTACAAAGAGAAGAAGAGAACCCTCCTTTCTTGCAATTGCTATGGCAACCGATGACTCACTGAAGAAGCAGCTCAAGAGAAGAAACAAGACTCCCAAAAATAACACGCCTCTAATTCATCCTGCTATGTCTATTCAACAAGGTGAGTGAGTTTTCTGTAAATTTATCATTAAGCATTCTAATTCATAGCTTCCTTTTCATGTAACTTTGATGTGCAATTTGGTTGCTAACTCTGTGAATTGGTGATTGATTACAGTGTGAGTATTAGATTTATGATTTGCTAATTACTAGTTTACTTCCCTTGACGATATTGCTACTGTTGTGCTTGTTATAAGCATTTTTGCTGGCAAATACCTGTTTGAACTTTTAAGCACGAATTTCAAATAATCTGCAAGCAAAATGATTGCGAGAACCCAGCGATTTTTTTAAGTGCTCTGCGGTAATAGGATGGGGGTACGAGGAGAAACCTACAGTTGTGTTGGGTAATGGTGAATCGGAATGTAGTTTATGTGCCTTCAGATGGGAGCTGGAAACAGCATTCTGGTTTTGTCAAATGTTGTTTAGGTGTCAAAAGTCAAATATATTTGATTTACGGCCTCATATCCTTCATCTGTGCTAAATAAGTTATCTTGTGCGTGCAGAGAAAAGCCATGACAAGGCAATTGATAAAAAGATCAAGAAGAAGAAGAAAACTTCGGGTGAAGTCTTAGAGAAAGCTAGTTCCAAGACATCTGAAGCATCTAATAGCGGAGGTAAAATATAGAAGTTATTAGTCTATGCAGGTACCATATATACGCTTTTGTAAAACACTTGTTGTTATTGACTATTTAAGATGACAATATAAAAGGAGCCGTGGTCATCTACTTTTACTATGTCTTTCACCTTTGCAATTTTATATGTTGAATGTGTGTAAAAACTGAAACTGTAATCTGCAGTTATTTGTGCTATTTGAAAGTTAAAATATGTTAAGTGTTGAAATTTATGATTTAGTGACGAAGGCTAAGAGCTTTCTGTAATGTTGAAGTATAAAGTAGTGAACTTTGATACGGAACATTGTAGGTAATCTTGTTAGTATTATGAGAGCCGTAGGATTCCGTTAGTTGGTAGCGATGTTGAATGCACCAATAGAAAAGAAATATCACTGGCTTTGTCTAGTGTTATTTTGTGGTCAAATATGATTTGACAGATTGAATGATATTCATTCATATTTGCTAAATGAAAAGACCCCTTTTGCAGAGAAAAATCATGGCAAGGCGATTGATAAAAAGATCGAGAAGAAGAAGAATAAGAAAATTTCAGCTGATGTCTTAGAGAATGTTAGTCCCCAGACATTTGAAGTATCTGATACTGGAGGTAGATATTTCAACAATATATCTATGTCGAAAGTACAGACCCATGCGCTTCTGGCTAATCACTTGTAGTTCTTCATGGTTTAAGCAGATGAAGCCAGAGAAGCTACACAAGGAAACAAAAAACATGAGGAATCAAGAAATAAAAAGAGGAAAAACACGAAATTGGCTGCTGAGGATGAACAAGAAGTTGGTAAAAAGATGAAGAAAGTGAAGAGAAAATGCAGCGTAGAAATCCAAAGGATTGATGATTCTGATGAGCCGAATATCCCTACAGAACGAGATGGTATGTTAGCAGCATGATATTCTTGGATATTAGTCCCTCTTTAAATCTCCCAAATTGAAAAATGAAATCATAAACTGGTGCTCTATGGTGTTATGCTATAGTTTTTTTCTTAATATTCATCCTAAAGCTTTCATAGAGCATTCCATTACCTTTTCCCATATGAAGTGCACTATGGGTCTCGGTGATGTAAATCTGGTAAAACAAGTTGTACCGTCCATGGCGGAGGGGAAATTTGTTACTTTACAGTTTACACACCTTATATCTTTTATGGGCAATGATATACTGAGGCGGTCATGTATTTTGTTAATGATTTCCCCAGATGAGGATGTAGGAAGGATGATAGAGCCTGGAACTGTAGATCATATGACAATCTCAGAAAGACTTGAAGGAAAGGAAAGAAGATCTAAAACTGGTAAATGGCTGGTTAGTTTTATTACTTTCTAAAGTGTTCTGACTTGATGTCATAATGTTTCTAATAGAGAACTTCGTTATTGGTAGGTAAGTCAAAAAAGACTGGTAAATTGAAAAAGAAGAACAAGTCACTCCCAAATGATGTTGCCCAAGTCAAGGTACCTGAAAAGCAAGAATCAGCTCCAGAAACTGAAGTTCATGCAATTTCATTAGATAAGCAAGAGGAAGCTCCAGAAGTTGAAGTTTATGAGATGTCATCTGGGGATGAAGATTACTCGAAAGGAATGACAAGTATGAAGTCTTTTTTTTTTCTTCAAAGTTTCTGGCATGATGTGGTGCTTGTGATTGGTTGAGTGTGTTTTCTTGTCGATAGTCCACCCAGATGTTTGTTTCTGGAGTTCAAGGCTACAGAGGATTTATGAGTGGATGAATACAAGTATTGCCTTTATTTAAAATATTTATGCATGTTACATAAAAAATGTGATGAGAAACTCTCTTGAGAGTCCGGAAAGTTCTGAGAGTCTCACATAAAAAGATTCAGCTGCACGATTAGTATACAGCAGTACACAATTTACAAATAGATTAAAATCTACAATTTACCTACAAATCATATACAATATTGCAGGACTCTTGTAAAAACTTGGACTTTTCCAGGTTTTTGTAAAATGTGATAGCACTATAAAAATACTCCAGGTTAGTTCTGTCTTTCACGATGTTGTAGTTGCCCTTGTTAAAACCTGAAATCTAACTCTGTTGATTTAGATCCTTACGTCCAAACAATCTGCAAGTACCTGATGATACTTTTTCCAGATATTGAGTTGTACATAACTAGATTATTTTTGTACTTCAGTATCAGTTAAATACTCAACAATGCATCTTTTGGTTTAAGTTAGTCGTTCTTAAAGAATTTGTATCTGCTTGTTTGCTTGTAAAAGGTCCAACAATATAGACACCGCTGTTGAACTCTCTTTGTTTTTTGGTGATGTCCTTAATTGTGCATTTGTGTTTTAGAAAAGCTGTTCCTTAAATGTTTTGTCAACTGAGTCGAATTTTTTTTTTAAATTCAGAATGGATAATGCAATATCATCAGAGTAGGCCTGGGATCAAGGTGCTACAAGAAAGAATTGACGACATCATAATGGATCTTGAGGCTAAAAAGGAGCAGGTTCGTATGATTATGCTGGATAATTACTATTTATTGGGAGGGTAAATTATTATGTGTGAACTATGCATTCAATTCCTGTAAAAAATTGAGGGTTTCAGATCAAAATTATTTTTTCATTGCTTTTGGTTGGAATTTAACATCAAACAGTTATGTGTCAAGTGCTCAGGCAGTGCACAAGAGTGCACGTTGCTTTATATTTTCAAGATGTTGATTTTTCATAATACGATACTTATTTGTTCAATTGATCTCACCAACACTAAGGTGCCCTATACATGCTTCCTTGTACATCCGTCATTTTTCTTTTGTTTCTGCTTCATGCAGGCAAGAAAGGAGCATCAAGCCGAAATTGAAAAGGATGGATTTACGGTTGTTGTACACCATAGGGGGAGGAAGAAGACAACTGATGCTGAAAGTGGAATAGCTGTGGGTTCTGTTGCCCCAGCTGCTGCTGCTGACAATATGGCAAAAAAGAAAAAGAAAGACGTTAGCTTAAATTTCTATCGGTTCCAGAAAAGAGAAGCACAGAGAAGTGGTATTTTTCATTTTTCTTGCTCATTTCAGTTCTATTCCTGTTTATACATGTTTTTTTGTTTTCTAAAACAATTTTGAACTTGTGTTGTATACAGAGCTTATGATGCTGCAGAGCAAATTCGAGCAGGATAAAAAGTGGATCCAGCAATTGAGAGCTGAGAGGAAATTCCGGCCATATTAATTCAGTTTTAGCAGATGACATTACCCCTGCATGACTTTTGTTGTATGATTCAATGCGTCCTCTTTGTTCTATAATGACCAATGCCGAACATAGTTAGGATGAAAACTGTTACTTGTTTCATCTTGTATACCATGTGCAGTGACAATTCATGAGGTTCATTTTACAGTAAAACCGTGCCTTGTCTTGCACTATGAGGTCATGCGAGAGCTAATTTATGCGTTTGTGAATGGAATTGTGTGTTTGTTGGCTTTGCATAAGACTTAAGAGATGAGGATGGAATGAAAATTCCGTCGCATCATGAGATTTGAGGAGGTGCTACCTGTTTGCATCTTTGCAAGTCTGTCGACGTTTTGCATCAACTCAGTCTGATGGTGTCGCTTGCTCTTTTGTGTTACTGTTTGAGCTTCTCTCTTGATTTACTTTACCAGTTCTTTCTAGCAGTTGTTTTCATAGTTGAATTGGATAGCAGAAAAAAAGACACATGCTCAAGTCTACTGGTGTTTACTGCGTACTGGAATGTAACATCAATTTAGTGGTTTATTCAATAGGTCGAATATGCTCCATTAACTTTACTGTTCTGGACAAGCACATACATGACGACGGCAATATGTAATACGCGCAAATTACACATACATGAATCGAACGATAGAGCAAATGTAAAATGAACTGTAAGAGGCCGAAACTTGAGCTGTTAAAGCATAGACATTTGGATTCTGAATGAAATAAGCTTCAACACCTTTGTACATTATCATCACCCGTTCTTTCCAGCCTTTACTGGCTCCTCTTCCAGATTAAAATCTCGAGTCGTATAATACGTGCTTGTTACCTTGGAAACCAAGCCACCATCACTTGTATGCTCGAACTTTATCTCATAAGTTGGATTCTGGAGCTTGTCCACCAGTGATTCACTTTCGAGCAGTGTGTAACCATATGTGAACGTCTCTTCGTTGAGCTCATCAATCTTATACTTGACACATTTCATGGGACTAGTACCACTCACGAAGTTGATCTGCTTTATGCTTCCAGCACCTCTGTTTCCAGTGATTTCAATGTTGTTGATGACTTGAGTCTTGAGGCATCAGTTTCGGAATCAGGTTGTGTGAGTCGACGATGGAGGCCTTGAAGATCCTTGATGGAGGGATAGGTGAGGTTTATTCTTCAGTGAGTGTTTTGATTCCCATGGCTTAATTTAGTAACAGAGAAGAACTGATTTTGTTTTTAATTAGTCTTCTACAAAATATAGGGAAAGAGTTGTTTTTTCATTAGATATGAGAATTCCGTTTTATTTTATTTTATTCAATGTTTGTGAATTTTTATTTAGAGTTTGTGAATTTTATATTGAATGTGGGTTTTTATTTAGAATATGTGAATTTTTATGTTGTCTATGAAATTTTATTTAAGGTCTTTGATTCTAATGTAAGAAGAGTGGAATTTCCATATCTAATGAAAAATGGATCTTTTCATAGACTATCTTTTAGCCTTGCTCTTGATGAATGGGTTTGTCAAGAGAAGTAGACAATTTATAAGCTTTTTCGGCAAAAAGGTACACTACAATGAGACAGTTTCATTTTTGATACGGTACACCGGCCTTCTTCAATTTCAATACACTACAACAACCACACTCGTAATTTATGTACTCCAATCAATTTTTCGGTTAATTGATGATGTGGCAGCCGTAGTTTCGATTTCCTCCCCAAAATATGTATATTGACCGTATTTGAGTAATTGTAACCAAAAAAAAAGAAAAGAAAAATACACTATAAGGACACGTGTTGCAATTTCTTTAATTTGAGACAAAAATAAATTATAGAAAATATAAATTGAGTTTATGAATTTAACAGAAATTATATAAATTATTACCAAATTTTTAAGATTTTATATATATATTTTTAATCTTCCATGGAAGCTCCTTCAATGGAAGTACACGTGTTACTTTCTCGTAATTTATGGGTATGAATTGTTTAATATAATTTTAAAATATTTTTAAAAATATAAAAAAATATTTTACATTTTGTTACATATAAAAAAATAAAAAAATTAAAAAAATTAAAAATGAAATTTACTACAATAAACCTTCAATTGGGATTAAGGATTCTAGCAAGTAATTCGTCTTTTTCTACTGTAGCAGATCGCATTTTTAAAATTTATTTTAATTTTATTTATTTATTTTATATGTAATAAAATATAAAAAAAATTACTTCTTTTATATATTAAAAGTTAGAAAATTAATTTTTATAGTTTTACTTATATTTTTATTTCAATTTAAAATTTATTTTACATTTCTCAAACAAAATATCCAGATTGGACGAAATTGTGACACGTATCATCATAATGTATTTATCTTTTCTTTTTTTAGTCAAAAGTGCTCAAATACGGTCAAGATACGTATTTTTTTTTTTTTGGGGGGGGGGGGGATTGTATATTCCGATGCTCATAT